>VZTO01023978.1:93173-140851 GCA_013400615.1 Syrrhaptes paradoxus
TTAGCATCCCCACAGCAGCCCTCCCAGCACTGAGTGTTGCACTGGCAGCCAGCAGGGTGTTTATAACACACCTTGGGAGGGGGCGGAGACAGGACAGCTGACCCCGATTGGCTGTTCCATACCATGTGACCTCAGCTCAGCCATAAAAGCCAAGGGAAGGGAGGAGGAGGGGGACATTTTTTTACTGCGTTTGTCTTCTGGAGCAGCTGCTGTACCTACTGAAGCTCTGTTTTCCCAGGAAGTAGCTGGATATCACTTACTGAGGGGAAGTAGAGAATAACATCTTTGTTTACCTTTTGTTTCTGTGTGTGGCCTTGGCCTTTGCTTTAATTAAACTGCTTTCATCTTGACCCACGAGTTTTTCATCTTATTCTCCCCCTTTATTTTGCTGAAGGGGGAGTGATAGAGGGGCCTGCTGTCTGGCACCCAGCCAAGGTTAACCCACCACAGATTGGAAAGTATCCTTGGAGGTGGTTGCTGTGTCTTGTCTATATCCACACCTTCCTGTAAGTGTCCTCTACTGCCCAGGATCAGATGTGGAATAGGGGAGTTTGATGTAGTCTAGTATGAGCTTTTATTCCATATACAGTGTTGTGAATGGAGGCTTTTATAATATGGCTTCACCAGGGAAAGGTGGCACTTGACTGACTTTAGACATGGTTGAAGTTGTTTGCAGTTAAGCAGTTTTTGTAGTTCTGGAGGCTCAACATAAGGCTATTTAATGTTGAGGAACCACCACTGATTTGCATCTGCTGATAAAAATGCCATTTTTTTTTAAATAAGGTTCAAGATAGCTTTTTTCCTGTTATGTTAGGCTGCAATTATATGTTTACTAAATAGTAGGGCAAGGTGTAAGAAAAGCAGATAATTAATTTCCCACACATTGCAGGGAAGAAATATTGAAGTAGAAATAATTTATTTCACTAGAGGTAAATAGTGTCTGAGCTTGAATAGAGTTTGAACTTCTCCTGTCTGGCCAGTTCATCTGGGTTTTGTTAAATGAAAAAAAAAACAAAAAACAATTTATGACTTACTTGTACTATGACCACATCACAGAGTGTCGTGATTTTGCAGTGATAGAATTGACACTACAAAGCAATATTTTATCTTTCTTGAATGGAGCTTAAATAGCACAAGAAAAACATGGATTCTAGGGAAAGGCAGCGTCTTTTCTTAGATGAGTTGTTTAAGTGGGAAAATGGAAGGTTCAGATGAGAGTGAAAATATTCTGATTCCTTATAATAAGCAGGAGGAGCACATCTGAGGACATTAGCTGAGGACATCTACTAATGCACTGAGAAGGGGGAAAAGTGATTTCTAGAAATTTCTAGAAGTGCATAGGAACTCAAACACGGATGAGTACTCTCCTATGGTAGGTGTCAACAATGTAATCAAAATCTAAAGAGCACACAGGAAATACATACAGAAAATGCTAAGGTGGTATAGCACTGCTAACTATAATACTATTAATCTTATTTGGACAATATGGGGTTTTTTTTGTGCTTTAACTCTCAAACTCAAATATTGGACTTTCAATTAAGTATCTTTCACTGTGCTTTTACAAAATTCATAGTGATTAGTGTAAGAGTACCAGTGACAGGGTAGAGCATGTTTTCCAAAATGGTGCAGAATAACACCACACAGATAAATGTTGATAAATGTTTAGAGAAAGTCTGGTGTGGGGCTGGATGCTTGCACGAAAAAACATCTATGGGTTACAAAACACTAGGCTCTGTCAAGAAGCAGCGCTGTCCTCATGCAGCCTAAGTTAGCTCCTTTGCTGCTGGCTCTGTGCATGAACCAATGCTGTTTTCTTTACTGTCTGGCTATTGGTGGTATGTTTAATCAGAAGCAGTACAGGGCACCTCTGGAAGAATGAAAAAGACTAGAAAGAATGATGTTAGTAACAGTGAGAAATAGCAGCAGATGGAGGTGAGACAGAGACACCAGCATGTAAAAAAATTTCCGCCAGAGGTTGTAAGTTCAAATTTTGGGAAAGAGCACTAGGACTGGCTGAAAGTTACTTCTATCTGGAAGCCTAGTTGCAATGCACTGTTGTCTTGAAGATCTCAAATAGCTGCAATACCTACTGGTGGGACATGGATAGACAAGAAGAGTAAAGCTCTTCCACATCCTGAGTTAGTGTCTTTAGGGAATGACATGGAAACGTAGTGATGGAGGTCAGCTTTTGAAACCTGCACTGCAAATGCTGTGATTATTCCCCAGAAAACACCATGTATATGGCTCCAAGGCAAGCACAGATTATAGAAGCACTGTAGACTGTAACCCTTCCACAGTATGCATGACTTTAGTACTACTATTAAGATTAAACTCCTCTAGCCCTGCCGCAAGGGGCAATTGTGCCCAAGGGACTACTTCAAACCTTCTTTACTACAAAATATACAAATTCCCAAGTCTATAATACCTCTCATATAGTGTGCATGGGATACCTCCTGAGCGATTTCTTGTGACTCTTTAAACAGTAACATAAATGATGGAAAGAATTTAGAAGAACAAGGTAAATATTTATAAACTGGTGTTATAAATCAGTGGTCTTGTAATTTCTCTGACCCCCAAGACTGTACTTCCATGAATGTGATTAATAACTGCATTGCTCATATTTTGGTGCAGTTGTCTACACAAGTTGTCTAAACAGAGGCAAGGAACCAGGGACCTTAGAAGCTTTGAGATTGTCTCACGTAAATTGGTGAAAGAAAATTGCTTAGCTTTCCTTCCCTGGATGCGTTTCTACAAAAAAAGAGGCCCCTGCTTTTTCTCACTTGCAAGATAGTTTGCAGTCACAATTTTCTCAGGGAAATTAGACTGCAATTTCTAGAGATGACCTCTGGTTTTCGTGTTTGGAGTCAGAGTGGTATTAGCCCAGAGGCAGGGGAATGGATCACATCATGTCAGCTGGCCAATAGAGACAAAGATATTCACTGGTTCAGGGTATTGTACAAGTTCATTTTAAAGCAGAAAAATTCCCAGGACAGAAAGAATGGATGATGATCTCATAGTCAAGTATGTTAAGTTTAAACCAAGGCTTCTGCCACAACTGCGGCAGACTTCAAATACTACCTTTCAACTGCAATTCATATTGCTTCAAGGTACTAGCAATTCCAAAGGAATATTTTGGCTGTCTATTGGAATGCAATGCTGCCACAAAAACTGAGCCAAATCTTGCTCTTAGAATTAGATTAATATGCACATGTGTACAAGAGGAGGAAATAAAGTGATTTGATATTCCTGGGTGTGGGATAAAGCTTAATAAAATTATTTGTATCTCCTTTTCCTGCTTGCTGCAATTAATTTCAATATTCCTCTCTTTTTATCATAATAAAAGCATAGTATCCTTTAGAATTTTTTTTCCTGACACCCTTCCCACCATAATCTCATGAAATGGTATGAAGTGTTCCTTATGAACTCATGGAAAGAGCATTTTAATAGAAATTTTACAAGTACTCAAGTAGCTAATGAGACAGCTAAGACTCCTGATGGAATTTCCTTTGCACCTATTGCAAATACATCCAAATGCTTTGCCTATGGTTTTGACCGCTTTCTGAGTGAGCAACAGGTAACCCGGTCCATGCAGAGCTCTACTTATTGCTGAGATTAAAGTAGGCTGAATTACACCTGAGGCAAATTACACCTACCAAATTCTTTTAAAATAATTCTCACCTTTTCCATCCACAACAATTTCTGCAATATTGCAAAAACCCCCTTTAATTTTTCCATGATGGCCAAATTTATTTTTCATGGCATTGTCAAAAGTGACTTTCTACAAGAAAATTCTGTTTTGATGATCAGATTGTACCTGGTTTGTCAGGGAAACAAGGGGTATGAGCTCATGCAGTTGGTCTGTCTGTCTGCCACTGAACTGGTTGACTGCTTGTGACCACTTCTGGTGGGATACAAGCAGAAACTGACTGACAGTTTTCCCATCGTGAGCTGGAAATGCAGGAAATTGCCTCAAGGGACAAATGCAACTGCAATCTGCAGGGAGCAGGAAGGAAAGCTGTGCGTACCATGTGAGCTATGGCTGCTGACAGGATGGCAGATACAGCTTTCCTAGCAGAACTGCTTCTTAGACTTGACCCTTGCAGCTTTATAAGTCTTTCTCTTGAAGTTCTTTGCTTGGGTATCCCTTAGTATTATGGAAACTGAGAAACTCTCCTTAACCAGGTTGTCTTGCTTTACTGTCATTAACCAAGTAATTCCATAGGCAGAATTCATCTTAGTATTGTTCTCTTTTATCACTCATCTTTATAAATAGACATAGCCACTTGACTAAATCTAATCAAGAGGTGATACAAGTGGTACACAGGGGAAATAGCTCCACTGACATGGGTGGAATGAAACATTAAATTAATGTAAATATGAAGAGAATTGGAACTAGGAGGCCTATTGCTATACTGCTGAACTTGTTTTATTCCATCTCAGATTATAAAACCCCACAGCCTGTTTCTATAACAAAGGCAGGCAAAGATTTTTTTTGGAGGTATTTTTACTGAAAGACAGGACATTTGAATTTTGCAACTCTGACAGAGTCCAGATTTCCAGGACTGAGAACAGCAGTCAATATGGGGAACAATTTTTTGTGGTGTGTTGTAGTCTACTTCAAGTCCTGTTTAAGTTTTACCCATGCTTTAGAAAGGCAAGAGCATTCCTAGTTCCAAACCTGTATGCCAGCAGGTCTGCACTTCTCCTACCTGTTTGTGAGGATAAACATTAATGTGGCACTTGATACATTCTTGTCCCATGTTAGCCCAGGAGTTCCCACTCATCCATTTTCTCTTGCATTTGGGGCATTTATATTCACCGAAGCAGCGTTTCTTGCCCTGGTATGGAGTCAGGCCTTCTCCTTTTGGACGAGCCTACAAAACAAAGGGAAGTAGCAATGAATGACCAAAATAGATAAGGGGAAGTAGTAGACAAGTACTTTTTTTTTTAATTAGGAAACTTTGAGCAAGATACTGAAGGCAGACATGAAGGTCCTATCTCCTTAATGAAGAGTTTGCATATTAAACTTGAGTTTAACAGTTCCAAGACTTACTTCTGTGACAAGTATTCAAAAGATCAAGAAGACTTGTGACACTGAAAATGGTATTTATAAATATGCATGTATACTTTGCAATGAATAATTTTGATATCCATTTCGTTATGATAAGATTATCTCTGTTATGTATTGCTAGCAATATATATAGCATCTTGAGAAGTAGCTTGCTAGTGAAGGACTATATTTCTTCACTAGATCCTTGCATATTTCCCAGTAGAGCCTATCATTAAGAAAACTTTTTATAACTTACCTTTGCACAGCCTTTAAACAATGAAATATTGGCAATTCATTAGTATGTGGATATGAGTTTGTATATGAGAGCGCAAACTGGGCTTGAGCATGGAGGGAAGATGTGTTTTTGATTAGGGGAAATAATTAATTTAATGTACTTCTAGATTTTTTTGTTCTTGGTAAACGCTATTTCACTGATTTCTACATTCCAAAGGAAATAGGAAGGGATTCCCAAATATAATGGACTGTTGTGATATCTAAATGTTAAATGTTCCCTACAGAAAGCCTTTTCATCTAGGGAAGGTAGTAGACAATGACCTTATGCAAATACATTTTTTTTTTCTAAATACACTCCCTAAAACTGTGTGTTGTACTTAACAAAAGTATAGCAGGGTACATAACATGCTAATATGTTAAGGTGAAATGTGAGTATTGCATACAGCTATCTTGAAGACAGCTGTAAAGATGAAGCCATTTTCCCAGAGTCTCAAGCAGGTGTTGAAATACTGCCCATGTATTTGCTGTATTTGGTTTATTGTTGCCTAAAGGGAGATACCTTGCCTGTACAGTGGCAGAATGGTATGATCACCTATCAAAGGATTCTTTGTCATTTATTTATAAGTCATGCCTCTGCAGCTTTTTTTTTAAGGTTCCCAGATGAAGTTTATAAAAGTTAAATAACCCATCATACTGGGAAAGAGTTTGTTTTGGTTTGGGGAGCTCATATGATTTCTCAGTGTGTAGGTCCAAATTGCTTTCTATGTGAAAACATGGGTTGAAAAAGCAGGTGGTTGGCAGAAGACCTGAGCTTGGCAGGAACTCTGAGACTTGAGCTCCCTTGGCTGATGCGAGATGGTGTACGCTGTGTTACGTCCAGGGTTACAGGTGTGAGCAAGCTGGGAAAGGAATGTTTAGTGCACTCCACCCCACATGCTGGAGGGTAGAAGAGGAGCAGGAGGACCCCAAACTTACTCTGGCCTCTTTTTTTTTTTTTTCTCTGTATTGTTATAAACAATATTATCTATTTTTCATGCTTATTCCTCAGCATAGCAATATTCTTCTTTCAAAGATCAGATGCAGTAGCAACCTCTGCTACAAAAAGGTAAACATCTATAACAATTTGCTTCATGACACTCAATCTAACAAGCCACTGTAAATATTCTGGCTCTAAGCAAAGATGAAGCTGACACTAGGACACACATATTTACAGAAGTATCACACAAAAGAAAAAAGCATTCATTAGTATAATGAGAAACATTTGGACTTCCATGACTAAATGAGTGCTGGCAGGCAACCAAAGCGTAATCTTCTGATCCATGGTGTCCCTTGATAAGGATGGCAGATTGTAATTGAATGTAGGGCAGGAAAATGTCAATTTATGGAGGCATCCTTATTCTGGACACTTATTTTGGCTCTGCCTCTGAGGAATTGGTAGTACAACTCAAGTCAATGTAAGAAGGAGCCACATGCTCTCTTCATTTAGAAACTCAGATGGAATTGAATAGGAACCCTGTGTACAGAGTTCCCATGATTGAGAGACATTCCCCCTCCTCCTGAGGCATCACAGATTGCTTTATTTGTAGTTTCAATTGAGGTTATGTTAGTGAACAGAAGATGAGTTATTTTGAATTCTGTTTCAGTGGCAGTCTACTTAAACTCCTCCTGCAGTCAGATCTTGAAATGCAGCTTCGTTACCCATACGAAGAAACAGCCCTTTCAGAAAATGTGCAGGTCACAGAGTGCAGTATTTCCAAAAGTAATAGCACTGACTTTGGAGACAGAATGTGTCTGAGAAGTCTTGCAAATATTTACCAACAGTATTTAAACATAACACTCCCACTGCAATATGTTATGCCAGCCATAAAGAGCATTTAAACATCAGACTCCCACAGCAATATGTTGTGCTAGCCACAACTCACAGACGGGTAATCTTCAGAGATGGTCACTTTGAGTGGGTGGTAACTGTAGGTTTCTCCAGGTCACATAGCTGACTTCAGAGATGCCAGTGCCCTGAAATGCTCTGCCCTCACAAATGCCCAGGAGGGCACTGAAGATATTAGTCAGTGAAGTCCTCTGTGTGTACAGCTGGGCATCAGAAATGGAGGCTTTCCAAATTAGAAGCTACTTTTAAAATTTGGCTTCTCCAACTTGCTCAGTAAATCGGAAGCAGAAACAGGAAAAGAATGTAGGAACCCTGACTCCAGCGGTAATTTCCTGTTATAATTGCTAGACTAAACTTCTGATTTATTTTTATTTTAACTTTTCAGCTGTCACAGATCCCTCCTCAGTCAGCAACTTTGATTAGTTTGCTGGCAACAATTCTCTGCTACAACATTCTCTGTAGGTGTTTCGCTATTCTGCTTTATGGATGTTTATACTTTGCCCTAACAGATATCATTTTCCTTCCCATATCTTCAGTTTCCCTAACTGTGCCCCACAGGGGATTTGGATTCTCAAACAAACGAGCTCATTTTCTCTAGTGAGAAGCATCATTAGGAAGCACTGACAGCAGCGAATCAATTCTCCAGCTCCCTTCACCCTTCAGGTCCAAACAAATCAGAAATTTTAAAGTATTTGGTGGAAGGCAAAACCCGAGTGAGATACACTAATGGTCTGAGAGGTTTGAGAATGGGGGTGGGTTGTGGTTGTGTTTTGTGGGGTTGTGTGTTTTTTGGTTTTTTTTTTTTTTTTTTTTTTTTTTTTTCAGTGTCTGTGGCTTTAGCAGCAGCACAATTGACTTGCATAAACATTTCCAAGAAACAGGCTGCTCCTTGGTGCAGAAGCAGCCAGGCCTGCCTGGCTCACTCTGCCACAGAGATGTCTCTGTGCTCATTCAGCTGGAGGGCAAGAACTGTTTTCACCAAAGGCTTTTCTTAACAAAGTGCCAAAAAAGAGCAAGAAGACATATTCTGTCTTTTGGTATTAACCTAAAGACTCTTATTTTACAAAATGTGGGATCTAGCTTGTTTCAACCATTAAGCTCCTATTCCCTCCCCACCCCAGCTTGATTTGAATGGTGTTTAATACTAAACCTTGGTTGGTGTCTAGGTCCTTCAATTCCCTCACCGAGCATTATCATTTCTCACTCTTTCTTCAAGCCGGGATTTATTTATGTTCTGAGTTAACCTGGCAAAGTCATGCCCCTGTTCATAATGGCAAAATATTTGTTGTTACCATGTTAACATATGTTGTCTCATTGCCTTTAGGCCTGGTTTCTACCCTTGGCTGCAAAAGCTAGGTGGAACCTCCATCTCACCCTGTTAGAAATAATATTCAAATTAGGTTACAAAACATAATGTGAAGAAGATTTTTATGTTTTCAGCATTCTTTTTGTCTGGGGAGTTGACATTTTTATGCTTTAAATGTTGATTAGAGAGGCTTACTCTGTAAAACCAAAGTTCCCAGCATTTCTCCTGCTATGTGACTGCATGGCTCTCCAACAGCTGTATGTACCTTCATTCAGACATTTCAAAGACTCTTGAATGCAGCCAGGACAGGTAGGCCTTTAGGGATGATCAAAACTAAACAGATTTTCTGAGAAGGACCAGAAACCAGCTCTTGCAGTGTGTCTCCATGTCAGGATCTAGGCCTACAAAACAGATTGTTTGTGCTGTTTTAACTTTGGAAATCAGCACGGGATTTGCAGAAGGAAGAGCCTTTGTTCCCGAAGGTACCCCAGGAGTGGGAGCTGTGGCAGCCCTCTGGCCCCTTCCCTCCTTGTGGTCCTCAGGCACAAACTGAAGCCAGTCTTGGACTGGTGCTGTTAGTGCTGAGGCAGACTCCCTCTGGCCTTGAATTCAGGAAACAGCATGGATTCTGCAAAAACCCTCTCTGGGCCCTCTGTCCACTAGCAGTTAGCCAAACAAAAGGACCTTGCCGTCTGATTCCTGAGACAGCAATACGTCACCTCAGTCTTCCAGATGAGCACTAAGACAAACGACACCATCTCTGCAGTTTTACCTAGCCAGTGCAAGTGTTTGCCTTAGCTAGATCCAACATACATACAAAGCCAGTATTTTTTTTGTGTGGCACAGCAATGAAAACAACATCTTTCACTGACACGGAGCTGCCTCTGTATTTCTTCCTCCCCCTTTCTTCAGCCAAAACCACAAATTGGCCATAATAAGATTTTAGAAGTGTTTAAGTTAAGCTTTTCTGCTGGTAATGGGCCAACCAAGCTCTCTCACAACCTATCAGATTGTGAATCTCATGGAGGAATCTGCCAAATCACTTGACAGTGATGGACATAATAAAGGACTCTGCTTTCCCCAGACAACTCTCTCAAAGTATGTTTGCAGAGTCAGCAAAATCAAAACACCTCCCTGACACATACCCTGCTTAAAACTAAATTCATTGTAAACAACAGGCAGTGAGTTCCCTCAAAGTGAAATGGAGAGAAACAATTTAATGCTCTTCCCCTCATCTTCCCCTGATTTTGTGTTACACAGATGTAAGATGAAGTCAGCATGACACTGGTAGGTGGGTTGCCTTCTTAGAAGAACTCTGTAAAGGTCTGCTTGTAAGGAAGCTTCATCAAATGAAGCAGAGAAGCAATAGCAAACAACAGCTTGACGCACTGACTGTCTCCCAAGTGGTTTGGGGGAGTGGGAGGGCTGGAGTTGTATTTTGAAATGTGAGCCCTCTGACACTCTCAAAGTCAACACAGCTAAGAAGAGGCATTAAAAAGCCTATCACTCTTATTTTGTGCTACTCTGCATGCATAGTTTTCAGAAAGATGAAATGATGATAAAGCATACCCAAAATGTTTAATTAGAAAAGGACAAATAAAGTATTAAGACAGATTTGGCATACTGGGTGTCCTGGCACTCTAGTTCTGACTCTGCAGCAACTTGCAGAGTGCTAGGAAATTCAATGAAGTCCTCTGACCTTTCTCAGCTCTATGTAGGCTGTGCAGAGAATGAGGACACTCTTATACGCCTATGGGAGTCTTCAGCAAAAGTAACATCAAAATGGCACATAAAATGGAGTCCTTAGATTGGTCAACTTTTTTCTTTATCCTTCCTGACATTTTATTCATTTAAATATGTGTATTAACAGAACACATATATACAGAGGTTATTAATTTAGGAAATGAATTCCAGCATAGCTGGTCTATTTTTCCTTGCTGTGTGTACTCCGTGTTGCTGGTGTATGACATTGCTTATGTGTGACACTGGGGACTTCTGAGGTAATTAAATGAACTGTTGTTACATCTTTAATTAGTATATGCAATACAGGAAGAGCATCTAGGGGATACAGAAACCAAATTAATGCTTTGTTTCAGCCTTCTTGTCTCTGGTATAATTTGTGTATTCGTGATATGGTGAGGACTCTTGATATAGGTTAGTTAAAGGAAAAGGGGAATAATTGTCAAAAAGAAGACTCTTTACAGCATTACTATTAAATAAGAACTTCTATTCGGTTTACTGAACAATAGATATGATAGAGTTTCTAGCTGTATTAGATATTCCAGACTAAGCATTTATGACAAACAAAATTGTATCTGAGCAAGACATGGCTAAAAATAAAGAAAACTTGAAAACTTGTTTGTGTAGCTTAACAGAGGAGGCTAGTATGTATTTGACTGGGATTTTCTTAGGGGCTTTGTTTGTGACAAGGCTTAGGGCTACTTCAGCCTCTGATTGGGGAGTCTACTGTATAGCTTTTATCATCACTGGAAGCATCAGGAATTTGAACCACTGTATTCATAGAAACAGGCTCATTTTTCACTGCAGTTAAAGTTCATCAGTTATTACTGCTGATCTGAAACCTTCTATCATACCACTTCTGCTCTTAAAATCTGATCAAGGTAGGAGGTGGCTTTGTACTAAGGTCCCAAATAATGAAAATATTACAGTCAGTCATCTGATAATGTTGGCAGGATTTATCCGCACTTCTTCTCTAGGGCAGTGTGTGTATTGTAGCCTTCCTGCTTGCTGACAGTGTGTTTTGTTGGGGAAAGGGGCACAAGGAGTTGCTGGAGCTGATTCCTGACCTCCCAAAGAAATGTAAAATTAGAAGGGGGTAAGACTGTTTAGGGTCTCTGTGTGTCTGCTGCTCCAGGGGTCACCATATACTGTGCTAGTAGTATATCCTGTCACCTTACATGGACAGTAATTTCACAGCCAAGCGTATACAGAATTTTGCTCATGTGCACATTTCTTCTCTCTTTATTTCACCTTCATACACACAGCTTTACTGAGCATAAATATAGTCCTCCACTTTCTTGGTCCTGCAGTCAGTGTCTTTCTAGAAGGGTGGTGTTCAGAATGAAACAGTTCTCCACGAGCAGAGCATTAAGCAAGGCATACAAGTTTATGTAACGCGCAATCCAAAATAAAATTAGTCTTTTTATTTTCCTTGAACAAATACCCTATTTCTTCTCTTCCAAAAAAAAAAAAATTTAGTTTCCCAAGTCTTACTCTTTGGGAAGCATTTAACAAGTATATCGACTAAGCTATGTCAATGAGCTTTTATGGCTAAATTTTGAAATGGCAGAAGACCAATTTTATGTTTGTCATTTTAATATACGAGTGTATCTCTTGGTTGCTTTGAAAAATCAGTGGTGTCAGTATATTGTATGTTAAGTGTGATTTTGATTTCATTTCCACAATGGTAAACCAAGAGCAAGATTTGGCAGTATTTGTTACTAACACGCACATGGTTTCTGATGATGATTAAAGCAATAGGCATGGTTGTCATGGACATATTGATCAAAGTCTAGAAATCCAAGAAGCTGGCTTGGCAAACATTCTAACATTTAAATCAAAATCTGGTTTTGCAGATTTTTCAGAATCGTAGCCATGCTTTTTGGAACAAAGGCTTTTCTTCTGCTACAAAATGCCTACCTGAGCTGATGATTACAACCATCCTTGGGCCAAAGATATATAATACTAATTTCTGTGCTAAGTCAGTTTGAAGTATACTATATGCAGAATTGCCAAATAGTAATTACTATCTAATGTGCCAATTACTAAGCACTGAATGCTCTGAGAAATTGATAGCTTTTCTTTGCAAATCCTGGTCATTACTCCATAGCTTGTACAGAGATAGAAAGCATGTAAAAGCTCAGTACCGTACAGTCTGAGAAAGCAACTGTATTGACTATAGTATGCTGTTTTCATAGACCTCTGTCTTTCTGAAAAAAAGACTTGGAGGTATTGACACAAGCAAACAGTGTAACAGAAAAGTATTTGGGAAGAATGGTAATGTGGTGATGGGAATGGTGTTGGTCTTCCAACACCTGGGTTGAGTATGTAGCCCTAACAGATTTCCTGTCTGATCTTTGTCAGGTCATGTGATTGGACTGTACCTCAGCTCTTCATTTGCTGGGGAGGAGAGGTCATTTGCTGTTCCCTGCCATTTCTGCGATTCTTGTGGCATTGTATGATCTCTTGGGGCTACTTATCGTGTAGTAGCTTGTGTAGCATAATGAAATCTTGAAATTCATCTGGGCTATATAAGTGCTATTATACCAAGTAAATGACACTCACTAAACTTCAGCCATTTTCACAGAAGAAAATTTGGGTGCATAGTGTACTGCACAGAAACATATTCTCTCTAGATTAAGCTTATTAGTGGAGTCTTAATAGAAGGTGAAACAGTCCTTTCATTCACAATTCTAACCAATCTTTTTTTTTTTTTTTCTGAATGTTCACATGAATTTTCCAGGTTTTAGACTTTCAAACAGTATGCTTATATATTCAGTTATAGCATGTGTTGTATATAGGGCAACAGGCAATGGTCGAGTGTTTAATGTGTTTGGTAGACTTTCAGAGCCACAGAACTCAACTAACCCCACCTGAATCTTCTATTAAGGAAAGATGCAAATAATTATCTTTGTTAACTGTACTTCAAGGACTTCTTTTACCTGTGCATGCTACTCTTTGCTTGCTGAACCACTGTGAAAGAGCTCCCAAACTGACTATCTTTCCTTGTGGCCAGTCACAGCTTTAATGTCTGTTCCTGTAGGACTTTGAAAACAATGGAATTACTTGAGCATATAAATAGTTGCCTAATGAATTTTCTTTTGAAAGTGTTGTATAACTCAGCCTAACTCAGAACCTAAAATTTTAAGAACAGGGAAAGAATAGGTGTCTGGTCCTTATGCATGTGAAGATAACATTTGGTTCACATTTTGACAGTTAACTCTCACAATGACGCAAACGTACTGAAAATAATGCTCTTAGGGAATTGTGCAGCAAAAGCTGTTTCCAAGGTATTATTTAATGCAATATGAAGTAAAAAGAAGGGTGGGGCTAGAAAGTGGGGATGGGTAGTGCCTAAATGAAGCTGGGTTTTTTCCTGTATAATCTAAATATTGTATTCCATATAAAAAATAGGGATTTGCATATCAAATTAGGCATGTGGAAGAGTTAAATTTACACTCGCTTGCTGGGATGAAGTGAAGTACTTTTTTTCAGTGTTAGAAGATCATATTCTTCCAAGCAGCTTGAGATAAAAGGAAGTGGTTGAAATCTTTATTTCCCCTTCTCTGATACAAAATTGGTCATGCTGAATTAATTATGAAGAAACTAGGAATGTATTCATTTTAATAGTTTCCTGATGTGTGGACTCTTGTCCCTCTTCATCCGTTGCTTGAAAACATACAATGGCAATACCCTCTTCCTCTCTCTCTCCCCCTTCTCCTCTGGTAGCACACTATATTAAGTATGTTGGCATTTTTTTCAGTAGTTGGAAGCAGTTTTGGGGCTGTGAGGTTCACACCCTTGGTATAATCAGGAGTTACCTCTTCCATGATGAGGCCAAAACTCATATTTTTGTTTAATTGATCCACCTCAGATGGCTTCATGAGGGTTTCAGGTTTATCCTAGGGTTGTTGTGGCACAACTGGAGCACTGCACCAGTGATGAGTTGACAGGTCTGAAGACTATGATCTTCTGTCCTTTAAAAGTTATGGGACACTTACAGAGGCAGAAGAGATAGGAAAGCAGACAGATTTCACTGGAGGTGATTTTATTCCAAATCTAACTGAGCAGCAGGTGCTTTTGAAGCCTTGTTCAAAATGTGGGATGTTGCCTTTAGCTTCATTGCTGTTCTGAGATTTGCTTATGCAAAGTCTCGACATGAAGAGAAGATTTGGACTGAATTATAATGTTGAGATGCAGTTGCAGATCTCCAGTAGTTCCTGTGGTGGTAATTTTTTCCTTATTAAGTGTCCACGTAAAGAAACTGCAGGAGAGAAATATCTGTCCAGACTAGACAGGGTGTGCCACTATTTGGTCAAAGCAAGTTTTCAAAAGAGGATTTGGATCAGAGAATTTTCCAATTTATGTGGTGACCACAGAGCTTGCATTGCCTTCTGATTTATGCTTCAGATTAGACTCTTTTTACATCAAACTACACGCAGAATAATACTGTCACCTCTACTATTTGAAGTGTTTGTTAAAGCTGCATAGGAACCTTAATTGCAGACATGACAACTTGCAAAACATTTAGTAATTATTCTTTGTGAACTACTGTAGCTTAATCTTATACTGGGTGCAGCATGACATAACTTTGGTGCGAATTTACAGAGGAGAGCAGAGAAAGAGCCTGTATTAAACATAAAGAGCTGCTGATGGGGGAAGATAGCTTCCTCTGCTGCTGTAGTGGCTTTGTACCATCCTGCTGTATGATTGTCTGCATCTTTTGGTGCCTTCAGCCTTTTGTAAATCTGGACCTGTTGTGGCTTTCCTCCATGCCATGTATCTGCTGGGCTACATTTACTGGAAGTATTATGGAAGGGACCTTAATGCCACAGTGATCTTAAAAAGAAACCTCAACTTGTGAATCTGTTACTTTTTCTTGTTCATTAGAAACAAAGTCTGTTTAGCTCCAGGGGTGTCAGGAGAGACAACTGCTTTATGTGAAGTTACTTTTTCCTTTGAGGTAGAGTGGCTTGTAGGACTTGGATGACATTAATAAGGCAATTATAATAAATAATGATTTTATTTCAATTGGAAGCTTTGACATAATTCACATATATAAAAATAACATTAATTTCTGTGCTCAGTTTCCAAATGAAACTAAATCATCCTAACACATTGTATGTTTTTCTTTTATCCTAACAATTTATAGTCCACGTCAAGATCAGCCTCATACAGCAGATATTTTAATATACTTAATTAAGAAAAAAAAATTTAAGAAACATATCAACTTCCTGAATAGTCTCTGTCCTGGGCTCTGACAGTGGCGAAAGCATGAGCACTCAGCTCTCTGCAGGCTGAGCAAGGGGGTATGCAGGGGGAAGTATTGCACTGGGAGATCGAGAATACATGCAGTGGGGAGAAGGAGGAGGTGAAGCAGAGGGTATTTCAATTCTTGTAATTGCACAAATCAATATGAAATGGGACTTTAGCAATGTTACCACTTGGGAAACAGCTTGTTTTGCTGTGATTTGACTTTATGTTGCTTGTTGCACCCTCTGGACTGACACACTCTTCTCTTGTTCCCTTCACTTGTGTATGAATCATAATGATGATGGTTTTCTTTTAGCCTGAATCAGAAATGCTTTTGCTCTTGTAAAGGTTTTATCTATTCAAAACAACTCTTGAAAAGCAAAGGAAATATTGTTAAGATGATAAGGACAAGTTTCAGGGGAAAGGATGTTTCTAGAAGAACTCGGCCTTCTTCCTTCCTTCTGCTCTGAAAGGGACAGGATCTCTTTCAACTGCCCACTAAATCCTTAAGGACCCAAGACCTGGTTCATGGTATATCCTGCACAGTGCATAAGAATAGGTACAGCTACAGCAATAAAAATCTAACAGGAGACTGCAAATCATAGGAGAAGAATGTGGTGTTACAGTTAAGGCACTAGATGGGGCCTCTGCTAGCCTGGGCTTCATTTCTGGTTTGACTACAGCATGCCTCTATGGGTTTGTGGACAAGTTACTTGATCTCCCTGTGCTTCAATCTTTCATCCAGAGTATGGGCAGTACTAGTATACTTCATGTACTGGGAGGGTAATTAATGTTTAGTACTCTAAAAGTGAGCAGTATGCACGAATCTTGAGTTATGCAAGTGTCAGAAAAGGTTTTGACCAAGGACTGTTACAGAGCTGTCACCAGTGAACCTGACCTCGCCTCTTGAGGCAGTTTTTGAAAAGGCTGTGCTTAACAGATGTTTTCTCTTTCATACATCTTATGTTTTCCCTACAACATGGTTGGTTAAAGTAGTCAGAAATGTCATTTTCCATTAACTGCTTGCGACATCTCCACTGATACATCATTTGAAAAAGCAAACAAAAACCACATGGCAGAAGGCAAGGCAAGTACATACACAGTTGCTACACGGACTTCTAGCTAGGAAATTCTCCATGCAAAAGATAAAGCAGGGGTCCTCGTTAGAAATCCTCCTACTGTAACAAAAAATCACCGCAAGGACTGCCTGCACCCCTCTAACCTCCCCACCCCAAAGCAGTGCAGTTGTGGAAGCTCCCAGGATGGTAGAACATAGAACAGGCTGTGGCCTGTCCTCCTCCAAGATGAAATACCACAGCAGGAGTGTCATTGCTTCCAACTGGAATGGGCCCTTTGCTTGAACTATTAACAAACAGGGAAAGGAAGTAAAGACCAGATGAGCAACCACCCTCCCTTTTTTCACCTTGGCCTCCTTCCCTCCACCTCCTCCTGCCCCACGTTGTCTCCAGGATGACAATCAAAAACACTGATTGAGTCAGTCAGCCTGCTTTAAATTACAGCATTCTTTCTGAGCCTGAAAAAAGACATGCTATGTATAGCCCAAAAATGAAACATGACTTCAGCAGCTGATATCTAAACTGCATAAATGTTTATTGTGTTTAATAACGTGAAAGTCTTTTTTTCTGGTCTCAGTGTTCTTTCCTCTAGAAAGAACTCTGCCAGATTACACATAAGTGTGATGTGTAGAAGAAAGTCTTAGAAATCTACCCTTTCTTCCCACAGCAGCTATGTGTCTGTCTGTCTACCTTAAGAGCCCTGCAATCCCAGCCACCTGATATAGTTCACATCCCTGACAGCACTTGAGAGCTCCTCACTTGCTGTAGACCTCTGTGCAGGTGCCTGGGGGGAACCTCTTGCTAGAGTTTTCTTCTACTGTGTAGGCTCAGTCTCTCTCTTATGAAAGACCAGGTTTTCAACATCTTAACGGAAATGCATCAGAAAAGTCTCACTGTTTTAACCATAACTACTGGTTTGCAGTGAAAACTTACAGGCATATACACCTATACTTTAGATGATCCAAACACGACCATCCCTGGTGTGAAGTTTGTGATAATCCAGTGTGAATCTACACCTCTACTCTTTTCCATCCTTCCCTCCCTTCCCAGTCCATCCCGTTCCTGCAGTTGTATTTGCATTTTCCACTGTACTCCTTCACTGTTTTATTCCATTATGTGCAAAGCTAGCTTGAATCATCTAAAGAATCACTTGTGACATGCTACGAGCTGCCAAACTTTGTTAACCATTCTGTGACATCGATGATGTTTGTAGTATTAACAAGAAATCTGAGCATTTTACTGAAACTCTTACAAAAAGGAACTGAGGCAAACTGGTTTCCTCATAATATCTTTCTTGGTCACATGCAGAAATATGCAGTGCCTTGAAAGTGAGGAAGGATGTACTGCAGTCAGTACATACAGAGTCTGAATGCTAATAGGTATCTGAAGGGTAAGAGCACAATATGGTCAAAGCGTTGGGTGAAGAAGACTTCTCACATCAGAGTTATGGCTAGACTGAGAGAAGTGGCATCTAGGAGATGACTGATGCACAGAAGAGATACAAAATAAAATTTATAGCTTTTTTAGTGATTCAGATTCTGCCAAATAGTTAACTGACTCTTTATATCATCACTACCAATTATTTTGTTCTTCTGATCTGTCTTAAAAGAAGCCAAAAGGGCTGTTTTCTGTAACTTTTTGGGAAACAGAAAGGTCATAGGCTGAATCAGGCCCTGGATGTTGTATGTCTTCGTCTATAACTGTGGTTTCTGAGAGAAATAAAATCTCTTATGTGTTGAAATAGGAAACTCATGTCTGACTCATCAGGCTGCCTGGCTGTACTGTAAGAAATTAAGTCTTTTGGGCACCTATGTTTTAGGCTTGTTCTGTACAGCTGTGTAGCAGGAAGTTTGAGATTAAGATAATCATTGCTGTTTAAAATTTTGAATGGAAAGTCTGTTTTGAGCACAATATGGTCAGAAGCAAAATGGTAACTGTCTGAACAAGTGAGTTGTAATCACAATTTCCTTTACTGTAAGTAGGTGAATTTTCTATTCCAGTCTTTTATTACCTCTTTGCCTATTCCTTCTCTAAAAAGCAGAACCATTCAACCGTTTGCAACCTTCACAATGTGTTTGTACAGTAGCCCCAGACAGCATTTCCTATATTTAAGCATTTTATTGTCAAAGACACTCACACACAGCATTTCCTTATTATGGATACCTAAAATCTCACTTCCTGAAAGTCACCATTTTCCTGCCTGTGTACAGAGAAGTAGCTGTCACCATAGAAGTCTCACGCCAGACTGCTTCGAGCATGTGATGTTGTCAGTACCCCAGATCTGTTGCTAGCAGCTGACCCTAAATGGGGAGTAGCCTGAGGTCAACTGGTAGTTCCACATTCTTTGACATATACTGATCCTAAGCAACATCAGGAGGTGGATTGGGAGACGAACGGGCCTTACAGAGTAAATAGGATTTCTCCCCAAAGAGAGAAATTTATTCAAGAAAAAAACCAAACCAACACCAAAACCCACCACCAAGTTAGGAATCTCTTTTACTAGTGAATAACATGCTGCACCAGAAAGCATGTGGGAAGGATAGATGCAGTAGTTAGCTACTGTTCAGGAGCATTTTTTTTTCCTAAGGTGCTAGTTCTATTTTAAAAATTACCCTCATCATCCTTTTCAAAATATCTGATATCACTTTTGTTTTAGCAGACAGTTTTAGTACCCACAGGCAAGTAAAGTGAAAAGTTCATTATCAAACAGTAGAAAGGATGAATGCATGTTCTAATAGAAACCTCATGAGAGCAGAGGATCCACCAAGGGGCTGTAGGGCTCAGAAGGCATGAAAGGCTTTGTGCTGTGTTTGGTAGTTTTCATGGGAACATGTTTGTGACCAAGGCCATCTTCAACTTGTCTGAAGTCTAAGGCAACAGGCCACTGCAAAATGTCTGTACTAGATGCTGCCCCTCTTTATTGTTTGCTTGAGGCTAATAAACTGTTCATTTTTGAAAGGGTATTGTGCAAGAAGCATCTGGTACAAAATGCTTGCCGTAGAGTTTGCTGCAGAGGACCATTGAAGAGGTGGGATGAGGGTGCAAGGAAGGGAGGTGTGCAGTTCTTTATCCCTGTTGCTATTGTCTCCTCTTTCCTATTTCACCCTGATGCTCTTCCCGTAGAGAGATGCTAGTTGAAGGATGGATTCATGCCTACTCTTGTTGAAGAGATGCAATAGGAGTGAATTTATCTTGAATTTTTAGGGGAATTAAAATTCAAAATCATTGAGAAAACCTTAAGGTACTCCTCTCTGTTGTGTGGGAGTATTTCAGCAGTGTTATTGATTAAAAAATAAATCAATATGGAATTAGAATGCATAAGATGAACAAGTGCATCCCACCTGTTTTACTATAAGGTCTTTGAGTCTAAGGGTGTTATTTTCCTGAATCAAGGAGTACTGTCAAGGCCATGCTATTTTCGTAACCCATGGATTCAGACTCCCATGCGGAGGTTGGCACAGCATTCAGTGTCTTCTAGCCCCTTAATGTACTTTTTTCAGTCGTTCCAAGGACCAGTTAACTTTATCCGCTCTGCATTTCAGGGGGATGTGCAGTTCAGTGTGTGCCTGGTGTGAGGCTCATTATCCTCTGTAGGCTCAACACAAACTCTCAATTTTTAAAAGGCAACAAAAGAGGAGGTTGGTCTCAGTTTCCGGTCTCCCTGGCTGAGCCAGCGTGGCGGGCTCCTCGTTCCCGATGCAGCTGCCTCTTTGTGTGCTCAGGCATAATGAGGCAGGCTTGGGAGGAAGCTGACACAGGTGTGCCACAGGGCCAGGGACTTGGCCGGGGATGCTGCCTCAAGTGCACACGCACATCTCCCCATACACAGGTCTTGTGTTTGGTCTTGGCTGTGGCCTTCAAGGGCCTCCTTGTCATGGCACAAACAACAGCATTGCGCAGTCTCCCTTGTGCGCTGCCTTCCAGCCGGCGCTGGCCAGAACAACCCCCTTTCTCAGCCCTAATACCACAGCAGAAATGTCATCCTCATTCTGTAACGCTGGCATTTGTCAACTTGGTGGGAACAAAGAGAGCATTCATTGAGCAAGAGATGGGCAGAGGGCCTTGGGATAAGCCCTTTGAGGGGAAAGAAAAATGTTCTTCTGTCAAACTTTGAACTCTACCGGAGCTGCCATTTGTCTTCAGGTCTGACTGGACTGGAGACAGAGGACTGCCTTGCATTGACCACATCTTCAGCTGGAGTTGCGGGGCAAATTCATGTTTGTTTTCAGGACAGTTTACTAGCAACAAATGTCCTTTCTGGGGCAGCCCCATCTTTAATAATTGTGGAGCCCTACTGCTCAGCTGGGTTCACTCTTGCTTGGCAAAATTAGACCTATTAGAAATGGATTTATCTTCACACTTACTTTATATACAGATGCCGTTATTCTTACATCTCCTGCCCAACACTTTGCAATACAAGGCTCTTGCCAGCAGCGAGGGACAGCTTCAGCTCTACTGCAGGTACCAGTGAGAGGCAGCAAGACAAAGGAGGGGATGCCTGCTCTTCCTTGGACATCCTAACTAAGCCCTTCAGGATCCCGAGGGACAGTAGACAATGGAGAAGAGTATGTCAACAACAACCTATGGAAGAGATTGAGCCCTTTTGTTAGTTTGCTCAATGGGTCAGCAGACTCCTCCTCACCAACAGCATTGGCTTCTCTTTTTCTTGCTGTTGAAGTAGATGTCTCAGGATAGCACTGTGTAACCAAAAATATTCCACTTTATTAAAAACAGATACAGTGGTTTTCTAAATAATGCATTACCTACTAGCTAAGTGCAAGCACTGAGCTTACTCAGAAGTCCCTCTACTTGGAGCAATGCACAGAGGTGGTTAATCCTGGAGTGTTTGTGTTATGAAGACTGCTGTAATGGGGATCTGGGAAGGCTTATTAACTTCAGACAATCTTCTTTCTTTTAAATTGTCCTCTAGTGAGGCTGTGTTAAAGCACTGTCATACCTCACTGCAGAGGTCGCTGTGTTTTAGTGAAAAGTTAAATTAATTTTGTGGGCCATTAATAACATACTAGCCTACTTCCTGCTTGCTCCCATTCCAGAGCACTCACCAAAATAGAGTATATCTACCGGTATGGAAATGCAGCTACCTTTGGGGTGGAGATTAGTACCATTCAGTGCTTTGCACTTACTAACTCTACACAGTAATAAATCCTTTATCTAAAAGTACTGGGGTATGCTCAGTATGGATGATCTTCAGGAAAAGACGCTCTTATTAACAGCTATTAAATGCAAGGCTGAATTAATGACAATGGGATTTGAATCAGTTTTGAGAATCTGAAACAATTTTATCATGATACAGCAGCAATACTAAAAGGATATAAAAAGAATGTATTCATTATGTATTTAACTTCCATGCATACATGGAAATGAAATATGTTATGTACACTTAGTGTGAGGTTCACAATTCACTCAGCAAATGTAGGTAATTTTTACATTTCAGTTTGGTATAACATTATTGCTAGATGGATCATCAGGGAAGCTCCATAGGAAGTTTTGCTAGCTGATGCATATTGACAGAGAAGACTCTGGGATGGCTGGATGGTGCCTCGGGTGACTCCTTCCTAAAGGCTAGCGTAGCCAAGCCAGCTCAGGATGAGGAATTCTGTTCTAAGCCATTCCAGTTCCTTCTTAAAGATAAAAGGAAGAAATATGAGTCAAGTGTGTCACTGTTAATCTCTTCTGATGGTTGTGGGGAGCGCTTTGGTTGTACAGCAAGATGCTACAGCTGTCAGACTGCCCTGTGGGCAGCACATGCTGAGTTGCCAGGATGCATTGAGGGAAACGTGCAAGAAATCATTTTAGAGACTGCCCATCACCTGCTTCTTTTTAAGGACATTTTTCTGCACAAGAAAACAGGATAAAAACATTAAAGGCCTCCTCGTTCATCTTGTTATCTGCATATGCAGTAGCAGGCTTGTCCAGAGTGTCCTCACTTCTCTAAAGCATCCACAGTTATGTGTCTTAGGCCTAAACCATCACTTAGGACTTGGGTTTAAACAGCACAAACTGAAGTCGTGTCCTCAACCTCAGACAAAGAAGTAATTGGAAACCCCTTCCTACCCTGCCTGTCCTTGTATTTGCCAGTGGATACATGGCAACAATGGAGTAGATATTTTCTTTTTCTGCTTAGAAATATATGAAGAATGAGTAAGGAGAACTCTTCAGCGTTCAAGGACTATAAACATAATCTGTAGTGAAGTCAATAGAAAGAGTGGATTAAAATAGAAACATAACAATGTGTTATGAAGGAGAGAGATGTAAGGAAAAAAATGTGTGGAATCACACTTGCACAGAGATAGATGTGCTCATTGGTCAGAAGTGCAGATCTGTGTGCTCTCCCCCGCTTCTCCAACAGTCAGCAGTGTTTCCTGCTTTTTCACTTGTTTGTCAATGGGCTCTGTTCTTAAAAGATTTTATATAAAAATAGTGCTCTTCTCTAGAAGAGAATATGGCTGGGGTGCTGTTCAGTGTTTTAAAGTGAAAATAGTTGTTGCAATGCCTATGTACGTGCTTTTAATTCCTTGCTTTTTCTGTGCTTCAGTTTGATTTGTGAAATGCAAAAAATTCACTGTTCTATATCACGTGATATTAGCAATCTCAAATGCACTAAAACTTCTGAAAAGCTTTAAGAACAGCCTTCAGAATTTGCTTCATCTGCCATCATTGATAACATAGCCATCAGTTTTTCCTTCCTGTAGATGTTTGAAAACATCCTAGGGCCATTAAACACAGTGAATCCTTGTTACTCTGTTTAGGTTATCCTGTATTATAGGAAATAAAAAAGAATTGCTCAAACCTTTTAAAATTGAGTCTTTAATTAAGTTGGGGTTGTCCCTCAATTAGTTTATATCTATGACACCCTGCTGTTAGTGCTGGTTGAGTGATCTATCATGACTAAATTAATCAAACCAGAGGTGGTTTTTTTTTTAAGGAAAAAAAAAGGGCTTTTGGTGCCAGAAGACTGTAACCACACAAGGACTATCTTTCAGTTCTCTTATGAAACAGATGTTTCATTGCTTCATATAGAGGAAACAGAGATCAACTGATTACCTCACAGGTTGGCCTGAAAAGAGGGAGCATGTTGCTCACGATCAATGACTGTGAGAGGTGTTCTAGAAATGCACACTTTGACTTGAGAAAAAGGCAGCTGTGAATAACCAGCTTGGAGTGGTACTTGGCAAGAAGATTGTGATGACAGTATATTTTTGAAGGCACCATGAAGCACGGAAGTGCTCCAAAAAAGAAGATATGCACGACAAATTCCAGGCCAGGAGAACCAGCTGCAAAAATTCTTTCTGCCTTTGTTTGATCTCTGATTTTAAACTGAACTGCTTTGTTTTCCAGTGCCTGCAAACAACTGGAAGACTTCTAATGCCACTATTCATACCTGTTTGTAGAAAAGTTGGAGCTATTTGCAGCCACCTCTCTGTGTAGGTGGATCTGCATTTAACAGGATTTTGCTAACCAAGCACAAGAGGTATTTAAAATGATTAGTTCAGATTTTGCAGTTGTGACCTCTGGGGACTGCACAGCCACTCTGTCTGGGCAGCACTGTCCTGCAGGGAGAGTGCAGAAGGGCTCACCAGGGCTTGATGTCATCCAACTCTGAGCTTCAGATAGCGAAGAGGACACAAGAGTGCTGATGCTTTTTGATGTCTATATACATCTGCCACTGGGATAACTTGCACATATCTGTCTGCCTAGATTGCAGGTCCTGTCACACCCCTGGACAAGTACCCATCATGCAGGAGGGAGCAGACACCCCTGAGCTGGTGCTGCAGCCAGCCCAGGCGTGCACACAGCAGGAGGCATGCTGCTTGTGACACAGATGTGTGCAGCTTCTGCTCAGGTGGCCGGGGTGGGTCATGGCAGACCTCAAGTGCCTTCATAAAAGCTGGGTGGTCTGTCCCAGCTAATGTGTACACAAGTTGGCAGCTTTTTGCAGAGGGTGCTTCTTTGGAAAACATTTATTTCTGTCGGTATTCACTGGAAACAGTTTTGGGACTTTGTTGAAGGACACATTCAACACTGTATAAGGAGAACTGTGCTGAAAATTTAAGGCAGCCTTGTTACAGCAAAGTCAGTTTTGTAAACTTGCAGAAGAAATTGCTTTCAACCACAACTTAGCAATACTCTGATGAGGCATGTGGGGCCAATTTAGGATTTGCATTCCCCTCTCTCTCAAACAATTAGCTCAACTAAAAGAGGGTTATACTACCAGTGTTTAACCAAGAGAAAAAAAAAGTACTGTCTCTTCTGCCAACCAGCATTATGGATTAAAAACAGAATTAAAATTGCACATGAAACTCCTGCCTGGCAGTGAGAGCTTTTCAAACTACAGTTCAAAACTTCTCCCTAGAAAAGCAATGCCCAAGATTGCCTGGATTTAAGCCTGCAGTGCCTGTGATGTGCACAGTAACAGTGGCTGGTTTTGGCTGGGAACATGACTGGCAGGGGCATGGGGACAGCGCAGGGCTTCTAGCATCTGGGAGTAGGTCATTTTAGTATTTGTACTGGTAAATAGGAAGGACAACAGGAAAGAGTTGGACTTTCCCAGTAAAAGGGCATATAAAGGATGGAGAATTTTTCTTCTGTCCAGGAAATAGAGTCTATTCACAAATCTGATTACTACAATAAATAAATAAAAGCCTTAGAGCACAGTTTTGCACTCATTTGAATATGGTGATTACCTTTAGGCCATTCAGACAGAGATTAATATCCCCACAAGCAAAGAACATATTCATTCCCTTAAATGTAGAGAGCCAAACAGGCTCTTACACTGAAGACAAGATAGGAGATTGCAGAAGGAATTAAGCACCCAAGGCACACCGACTTCCTATGGCCGCCTTGAAATTCCTGGACTTATGATGTACTGCCATGGCAAGGTATATAATAGGAGGAAAGGGCCCATGACCATTTTGGACAGGGTGAAGATGAACTTGCCTTTGCAGCATCTGCACTGTTTTCACATTTGTTTTCCATAAGCCAAGCACTTAGTCACGTAAACATGTTTCTGAAAACAAGCCCAGATGCTATCTGAACAGAGTTAAGCAAAGGTTGTTCAGGTGCAATGGCCACCATATAGTCCACACTTATTAGTTAATTAATGGAGTTCTCTTTTATTATTTTTCTTTTGTGGTATGACTTTCATGCTCTTTCTAATTGTTTTCATCTTTCCTTTGCTTTTCTTAATGTTTAAAACCTTCATCAGGGGAGGAAAAAAAAGTGTAAAATCTCCTCTAAGTCATTCCTCTATGCAGAAGAGAAGTGCTCTGTGTCATCTACAAATGAAGCTTTCTTTCCAGTTACACCTCTTCCCCCCTCAGCACTGTCCTCCGCTCCTTTTGGTCACATTATGATAAACAGACCTCTCTGCGGGGCTCAGCCCCATGAGGCACAAATATAACTTTATGGGATCTGTCAGAAGTGGTGATATGTAGGACTGTACTGTAAGTAGTTGCAGGAAATGCAGTTTACAGACCTATTTATTAAAATCTATTGTAGAAACAGACTCAAACTGTAGCAATTAATGAAAAAGTCACAGCAATCTGTATACAACTTGCAAATTATTTTTAAACACAAAATTGCACCAGTAAACTGTTTTCAATTAATGATTTAGCAATTCCATTTAAAATTGAGAAGAAGATCACAGATGAGTGTAGAAACTGTAGTAGATGGGAAAATATTGCACTTTGGCTTTGGGTTGTTCTGAATTTCAAACCAAAAATGAGTGTAGATTATGGTTTTGTTTATAAAACTAACAACTTGCTGGGAACTTGAAAATTTGCCTTTTTACTTTTATCACAACATCAGATGTGCATCACTTTCCCAGACTTGACTGGAAAAAAAGAAATGTTCCTGACTGATGGAAAACAAGGCTCTCTCAGAGAGCACTGACAGACAAACATTAACTCATATTAAACATATTACTAATATATGTGAAGGGACCACAGGAGCTGATGTGTTCTTCATGCTGTGCTGATTCAAAACTAGCAAGAAGATATGTATCCTTTAGATGCATAAGAAGAGGGAAGAATATACCCTGGGAAGTTTGTTATCTCAGGATAATCATCATTAAGACCAAAGCACCTTCACGTACTATGTTATGTCGCAACACCGTTCAGCAGTCTCTCCCACCCGTCTTTAGTGCAGTGGAAATCTTGCTCTAGACAAGACTTTTAATTTTTAAATATTTTGTAAACATGCATATTTACTTGAAGATGAGCTCAAAATGTGCACTACCTTGTACTCAGGGAGGCTTGTGGTAATCCTTGATTCCTGAGCTCCTTTGTTGCTGAAGCTGACTCCCTCGGTAAAAAGGTTTCTGCCGCTGGGGACAAGTGCAAGTGAAGTTGTTGGTGATCCTAATAAGGGAACTGTAGGTACTTTTAGGTAATAATTTAGGTAATTCATAGGTTCATGAAACAACTTAAAGATGGACCACATAATCGGAGATGTTTAGAATATCCCATGAACTCAATGAAAGTGTCTGTAGGATCTCAGCAGGTGATCCACCCTGTAGTTCTGTTTTGTGGAAAGCTGTAGACTCAAGCTGACTCTTGAATTGCTAGGGACACATTGAGCTATTCTTGGATACCCTTAGCTTCCTAAGAGGTGTAGGCATCATATTTGGGTACACAGAGAGGTGAGGAAGGTGCGAGTAAAGCAGGCTAGATCATTTCCTGCAGAGGGGCTAAACTACAGTATTTGGAGAGGGGGGAAAAAATATTGCTTGATAATTATGACAAGTTAGTCTCAGAGAGTAATATTATAATAGTCCTAAAAGAGTGACTAAATCTGACTGGTCTTGAGATTGCACTAGTCCTAAAACATTTCCAAAAGCTCTCTCCTTTGGCTGCCAGCATCAGCTCTTGCTCTTGTTCAGCACCAAGCAGCTGTTTTTCATCTATGAATTCAATTTTCACCACTGAACAGGGGCTCACTATGTAGAAGTGCAAGTAGTGAAAACTAGCTAGTGCTATGTGAGCTACATATATAAATATTGCTGAAATTTAAATGCAACCATCCTACCTAGTAAATGCAACCACTGAGATACTGTAAGAGACCAGAAGGAAAAGTGATTCTTGTGAGATGCCACAAAACTAAGCCAAGGGAGGGGGACAACTATTGGAAGTTCTGTTCCTGCTGGGAAAGACTGAAGCCATCTTAACACATCACTCTGGTTGTCTGACACCTTTTCTTGGTGCAACAGCTGTATCTCATGGCCAGTGGAGTCAAACATTAAAGAGGTGCAAGATGAAGAGAATGGACATGTTCTCTCTTCATTGCCAGAACAAGGTTATCCATCAGTGCTGTTATAATGGTTTCATTTGTGTCCTAGATTGCATCCAAGCTGTGCTGTGACTGCTTTAGTTAGCTCAGGCAGACTCTCTTAACTCTTCTACGCCATATATGTCTCGCCACAAGCAGAACATTTCTTCAAAAGCTGTATTTTTACCTATAATTTTGTGAATATCTGTCAGCCAGACGAGAAGTTGTCCAAGATGTTTACAAAGGGAAGTAGTAGGTTGATTTGAACTTATGCCATACAAATAACCAATCCTTTCACAAATATTAAAAGATTAAGATTACACTGTACTGTTTAAGTTGTTACTGCATTGTCTTAACCCTCCTCTTCCCCCTACTTGCTTCTGTCCTTTCAGTATTATGCTAGTCAATTCTGCAGACATTTGGGATCAAAAAACACTGGCAGAAAAGGGAGAAAAGCTTCCCTAGTATTACTGCTGAGCTACAGGCCAGATATGGGATATTTTTTTAAAAATATGTTTATACTACTGGTCACAAAATGGCTTAATACTTAGATCCTGCAGTAGGAATTCCTTCAGCAAACCCAATTAATGATTCATCCTCATCTCTCTTAAGAGACATATAACTATAAAATTGTACATTGCATGTCAGTGAAAGGGGAAGAACAAGATTCCTTCAATTCAAATAAATTCAAATAAAATTGTGAATCTAGGAGCATGTATGATTATTTATACATGAGCTGTCATAGAATGGTTAGGGCTGGAAGGGACCTTAGAGATCACCTAGTTCCACCCCCCCCTGCTAATAAGGGCAGGGACACCTCCCACATCCTAGCAATGCCAGTTGCTTCTCTTCAGTGTGTGCTAGGAATGTTCAGCAACTTCAAAGCTGACCTGAAGATGAAGCCCTCAGTCTCCAACACAATTACATTCTGTTCAGCATCCCAAGTATTTGGAGGAAGTTAATAACAGTAAAACACACAGAATAAGATGATGCTTCTAAAGGTAGTATAGAATTCTTGGTTTGTCCGTGGTCAGTAACATTGGACTGTTTCACACTTTTTCACACTTTTCACAATATTTGAAGATTGTCTTTTGAAACAGAAGCCTGGAAAGAACAGGGACCTGTGAGTGCCTTGTGAGCACCAGCTTCAGTCCTGGAGCTAGCATGGTTAATCCAGAGAAAAGTTCATTTCACAGCACTGAAAGGGGCAGCCGTCCTCAATGGTCTTTGGTTTGGAGATGACTTTAGCCCTTTGCAGTTGCCAGTACAGCACCTGCACTAGGAACAAATTTTTAAAAGTAGGTCACAACTGGACAAGCAATTATTGATTGCACAAAACAGGCAGGCTATAAAAGTGTCCTGGTGTATCTGCTGTAAGTGCTGGCACAGAATGTAAGGAAACCCAGAAAACACAGGACCACCTGTGGAGTCCTGATTGCAGTATGATCCTGCAAGTTAATACTCTCGAGCCTCTCTGCTGACTAATACAGACAAACACTACAGCCAGCCAGGATTTTAATAAGCAGGACATTTTTACCTAGGGCACATGCCAACCCTAAGCTTGCTATGGAAAGCAAGCACAAAAGTAAGCAAGAGGTTAAAAAAGAAAATGTCTGGCTTTTTCAACAGCTGTGTTCCATTGTGAAAGGGTCATGGGGTGCCAAGGAAAACAGAAAATAGGAAGGCACACAGATTTGTTAGTTTGAAGTAATTGACCACATGGTGTCCAATGTTTTGTGTTCTCATGTTCTCCAGAGTGAGGTCCCACGGGAGCTGAAGCAGGGGTTCCAGTTCCTAGCACTCTATTGTTTACCCTGATGGTTTCCAGATGCTAGAGACAAGGACAGTGAAATCTTTGGGATGCTGCCAAAGAATGAAAAGGACTAAAGAAAACACCAAGAGTATTTTTTTAATTTTATTTTTAAAGAGACAGTACTTATTTTCCCTAAGATCACCTTTATGTCCTCTGCTCTCTCAAATACACATGTGCATATTGCATTTCTCTCTGCCCTTTCTCGCCCTCTCTGTTGCTTTGTCTTTTTGTATTTAAACATCTTTGTAATGCAACAAACCAAGGGAAAGCAATGTAGGATTTTTTTTTTTCCCCTTGGCATCCTTAGCTCATTTAGCTGTAACACAGTGGATGTGCAAAAATGGTCAGAAAACCCCAGCAAAAACTTCATAGCAGGCAGATCACCAAGAGAGTGTCAGCAGTGATGGGAAAGCCTCAGAAGGCTGTGAGTTCAAGTTTGCTTTGGCACGGCTGGAAAAAGTTTGCAAAATTCTACAAAGTGTTTCCAAACATCTGAATCATGGAAATCAGGGAAGGGGAGCAAGAATGGGAGAGTGGTAGGCACTTTCACCAGCAAAGCCAGAAAGCAGAGAAGAGCAAGGGAATGTAAAATTATGAGGAAAAACAAAACAAAACAAAACAAAAACCAAACTAATGGTAATTAATTCTCAGCTTCTAGAAGAATAAGGTCTAAGAGCAAGACTTCAGTGTTTGGAGAACTGTATTCTAGTCAAGTTTGGCTGCCAAAGCTCTGAGTCAGAGCAAGTTTCTACACTGCACCTACGTGTATGTATGTACTTGGGGTTGGGCAGAGACTGTGGAAATCCACGAAAGAGTTACTGTTGTTGTCTTCAAAAGGTTGTGAATGAGGTAGCTGTCCTGTTTGCACATTACAAATATCAGGTTTCGCATTTCCTTTGGTTTTAATGAAGGGTATCTGCTATAGTCATGTGTTTGCTGCAGTCTTCACATCTGCTGAGAGGGGTGGCAAGTGCATGACAATGGGTGTTCGGCAGAAAAAAACTCCTCTAAAGTAGTCTTTGTAGAGAGTTTATTTTGTGAAGTAAAACTTCAGCAAAAACTGGCATTCAAAAAGAAATAGAGTTTTGGAACAATCTACAAGCTTGATTCTAGATTTACCAGTAAGTGTAAAAATCCACTCTTACCATTGTTCAAATGCCACCTATACTTAAAACCTTAGGCAAATTGCTGGCCAGTTTTCAGACCCCCTGATACTACCATCTTCTGCTTATTCAATCTCTTCCAAAGAACCCCTTACAAAACCCAAAGATACTGAAACCTGATGTTCTGGGCTTAAGATATGATAAAAGTGCACAAGCGCCTTTCCTTTGTCTTCTTCCCATCTCCTGGACAGCCTGAAAGGGCCCTTACATCTCTTTGCTTTGAGATTTGGTAGTCCTCACACATAGGGCTGATGAAAACACATAATTCGGAGAGGAGTATTCATTTGTTTTTAGTGAACATTTCACAGATTTTTAATGTTAAATGTACTTTTTTTTTCTTGCTGTATGTGTTAACAGTAACACAGAGGAGTTGAATACTGACAGCACTGAAATCAAAAAAGGGTTCAAGAAAGCAACTTCTCAGCAGATGCTGTGAACAGGACTTTCAAAGTGAGACAATACTTCAGAAACTGAAAGTGTGGCGTGTTTGTACATTGACCTGTGCATGCCCAGTCGTTCTGTGTGTCAGACAAGTAAAAGACCACGCTGACACACATTTCAGTGCACACACTTGATAAATCCATTCAGAAACTAATTGAGAGGCATATGATTAATAAGTTTATATATCTGTTTGATGACCTGCTAAAAACCTTAACCATCATATTGTGTCAAAGAACTGTGCTACTTTTGAACTCCAAAACCAGATCAGACCATCCTGAATGCTAAAACAATGCATACTTTTTATTGCCCCTGATACAATGAGGTGTAGTCTCAACCTTAATTTTTCCTCTTTTTTTTTAAAAATAACAATAAAATCTAAACTGTATTTGAAAATAAAAGGTTCCCTGTGATTTTCTAATTAACCTCTTTCCTTGTTCCCAAATAAGATGTAAGAAATTAGCTGCAAGCCTACTTCCCTCTTCACAAGCTGTAAAGAATTTCTAAGGTTGCTGTTACCCAGTATTTGAATATTACCCAGTATTTGAATCACATCTCGAATGGTGCCGGTTATCAGCAACCAGTCAGGCGGTTGTGTGTCAGGATTTTGTTTTACAGTATAGTCTGCCTAATACCTTCTTTTTTTTTAATGTGGAACTAGCAGTAGCTATGGTAACTGTATCACCTTCTCTGGAGTTGGAACTTATTTATTTTTATTGTAACTAAAGGCAGTTACTTCCTTCATTAAATAACTTCATCTTGTACAGGCATGTACATGTCAGAATTGCTGCAGTAGGCCAGGCAAAGGTGCTGGTCCAGTCCCTGGCAGGACGAGCAGTGGATGCCGGGAGAGTACAAAACCAAAATAAGCATAAAACAGTATTAACCCCAGTGTGCTCTCCCAACCCCCACCAATTTGTAATTCAGGGATGCCCTGAGCCAGGGGTTGTATCTTTTTCCAAACTCCATTCTGATCTTGCTTCTCAGAAATATAATCTGAGAGTACTGTATCTGATGGAGCTCAGCTGCCAAAAGAAAGAATTAGTAACTGTATTGTGAATGTGCTAACCAAGTGGCAGCATTAGGTTGTAATTCACCTCTGCTGAAAAAATCACAAGTGAATAAATGCTCCGTATTTCTTATTTCATGTGGAGATAATGAACTGTCAAATGTTCCATGAAAATCCCTATGTTCCCCACACTTTGCCTTTCTAACTTGAAAGATGCTGATAGAATCAAAATTATTTACCGTCAGCATAGAAAAGACATTTTTGTTTTCAGACTTGAACTTTTTAGAGGCTCAAATGGTATCAAGTACATTAGCAAGAATGTTTTTCTCGGTCTAAACATGCTACTTTTGTTGGTGACTTATCAAGACATGCTTTTCCATCAAGTTCCTAAAAGACAAACTCCTGCAGACAAAAGCCACTACCAGCTTACTCTCTTCCTGGGCACTGATCTTACAAGGGCAGAGAGGACTGCAGGTGAGGCTGGGCAGCTTCCACTGGTGCCCTCTGGATCTGGACTCGGCTGTGGGGAAGTAGTACAGCTGTAGTACTGCTACAGAGGTTGTACGGAGTCTACAGACAAGCAGGAGAGCTTTCCCTAGAGGCTCTCAAGTGAAAACTTCAAACCTAAACCTCAACCAGTTTTTGATCTTGTTACTATGATGGAAACAGAATAAAATATAGGCAAAATGCTTTGAAAGAAAACTTAACTCTTTCTTAAATTAATGCACAAAGTTTGTTTGTTTATTCCCTTATTCTTACTTTTCTTTTACGACTTTGTTTACTGCAAAAGCACAGAGACAGACTTACAGTCCTATCAAGAGACTGCATCAGTTTCTGAATGTACCATGCCTCCTTAACATTTTTTGTCTTAGCAGACTTGAATAGATGCATAACTGGAATTAGTTCTTAGTACATGTGGAAAGAATAAAGTTCATTGGATGATAAAAGATAAAGTGGACAGAGCTTAAAAGGACACTTAATATGTGGTGATTTTTCCAATTTATTTTCATAACACTAGATTTGGTGAAGATGGTTGAGGACTGATCTTTAGCTAACCTGAACAGATATAAATGCCACTTGATGGCTTTATAGTGGCTGTGAATCTAGTTCCTAGCATATCCCTCTTAAACTCAAAGACATGAACTGTATGGAAGGGTATTTACTGCAATCCCCTAAATACATGTACTGCGATTTTGACTGGCTTTTAGGTGCTCCCTGAGTGGGGGGTAAGTTACCAATTCCCTTGTACCTTCTCTTTTTTAGGCATCTGAATGAGGGTTTCAAAAGCTTGACAGAATTAGTACAATTGGGGCTGCAGGTCTTTGCCAAAGCAGTATGAATATCTAACATACTATGTTAAAGCTTAGCAGCAAGATGGAAACCTTTTAATTCTATTGCACTTTCAACCGCTGCCAACCTGGCACTCCAGCATGAATCAAGCCTGGTGTATTTTTTTCCAAGCAGATTTTTTCCTTACTGTAAAAACTGACTGCTCTATTTTAGAATAACATTTCATTTATGATATGTAAAAGGTGGCTTGAAGGAGCTCTAGGACAAGCCTTTGTTGGATTAAAAATAAGAAATGATTCCTTACTAAATAGATTTTTCCTTTGCATCTAGATACATATTTTTGTTATTGGAGAGATGAGCATAAATCCAGGGTATTTATTTGCTTTTTTCTTACATGTGCAATGGAAATGTTTTAAATAATGAATATAAGAAGGGGCACCAAGTGCTTCATAAGCAGCTAATGCTTTGGAGAATCTCTGGATTTGGGTGTTCATTTTCAGACATCAAGAAGGGTCTTTTTTTAGCTCATCAATCTGTTTTTCAGATATTCGACACACTAAATTAGTATTTTATTTTTTATCTTCTATGATTTTGCAGAAAATTAGAAGGAAAACAGTACTGAGCAAATTCAGTACCTAGTGTCAAAAGTGAAAGTAGTATTTTGTTTTGTATTATTTTTCTATAATTACTGTAGCTTACAATTATAAGAGTTTAAGCTCTTTATCTAATGCTCTGCATCAGCACTAGAGATAGAGCTCTGATGAAGACAAGAATTTTAAAGGGGATATATGGATATATGTATTTGTTAGACAGAAAAAGAGAGAGAGACCTTTCAACATTTGTCTGAGACTCCAGTGTGCTAATAATGTACTTGCTGCAAGCAGCTGATTCTCTTCAAGTACATCTGACCGAGCAGATGTCTTAAAGTTAGGGAGCTATGACCTCAAGCACTGGCTTATGGAGAGGTTGGCTCCCAAAGAAGAGCTCCCAAAGAGACAGAGAGAGAAAATAAGAAAGGAAAATGGTTTTATTTGTTGCATCCGGTTAACCGGTAACAAAACAAACACAAAAACATACACAGTTATATCCTGGATTTCAAGAGCTTCAATTCTAAACTTTGTTTGACCTGGTTACTCTGGGCTGGATTTAGAAAATTAAATGCTGTCTTTCCTCCTAGGCTTGAAAACTGTTTCCTGCCTGGGATTTATGGCTAGTGATGAACCTCAAAGGACTGCAGAATGTTCAGTATCATAGGAAGCGAAGTAGATTTAGCTGCGAACACAAACTGAAAAGGGGATTATCAGCAGATTTCTGCAGCACTTGTGTCTATCATGTGTAGCAGACTCTGAGGAGTTTTCTACCATCTTCTTTTGGCTTGTTTATACTCAGTAAATTGCATGTCTGGGGATTGTATGCTCTGGTCAAAATGTCATCAGTTAAAATGTGAGCAGTTTTAAACTGAGTTACATTGCTCTAAAATATTCTGCATTAAGATGCTATCTCATTCCCATACAAAATATAGATGCTGGCTACTTCTGCAACTGCTTAGTACTTCTTTTTCTTGAGGTTTGGGCCTAAAGTAGTGGTTTTTGTTATACGCCTTTTAAGCTGTGTGTTTTCTTGTCAGAATGCATGAACAGATTAGGGTACAGGCAAATCATGCTGCTCATAATCCACAGGGAAATTGGATAGCGGAGCACTAAATGGCCTATGTGGTTTCAAACTGGGCTTCACTGATGGCAGCAGAAGTTGGGCTGCAAAAGTCATTTGGAACAAGATACAGCTCCCATTGAGAAGAACGGAAACAGAGGGGCAGCAGCTGGTATCTGGTTTGAGGAGAACTGAATATAAAGTGCTAAGAGATTAGGAGTTTTGAAATTTCTTCTAGTGAGGGCCTTGCCACTGATGCAGAACTTAGGACTACCTGTAATACTTTGCATTTGTTGTTCTTGTGCTTTCCTTGAAATACTGTACAAATATCACTTTGAATTCCCAATTCTCCTGTGCCCTGGCACACTGGAATAAGCCTGCGTGGCAGCGCCTTACCTCCACCACCATGTTGTCAGGCCCTCCAAAAAGCCTGATTTTTTTTTTTTTTTTTAAGTCACTGAGCATCCTCCCCAGGCCATCCTAAACATGTATAAAACAGGTAATTCCAGAGAGAAGCAATAATCACTGTGAAATCTTGGTCCCTGCACATTTTTAAGACAGTGGCTCCTGCCAGAAGGGAGAGGAGGCAGCTGCTTCATTGCAGTAGTAGTATAAGGCGGGGTTCAAGTTTTGTAGGCCCTCCAGAAAAGTCATGCCTGTGGTCTTGTGACATCTTTAGCTCTTTGATTGTCTCTCTTTCTTTATTTTGTATGTATTAATCTTTTCTAGTAAGCCACTATTGTATCTCAGGTTATGTCATGAAACAGAAGCCAAAACTTCCACTCAGAAACTATTTATGCAAGATACTGATATATTTTTTTTGCTTCTCACAGTAGGCTTCTGCCTACCTGTATTTTTTGGATATAAAGTACAAAATATAGCTAAAGGAGAACCTGCGTTAAGGGCAACAAATCTATCCAGAGCTAGAACAGGACCTGAAGGGAAGAGGATTTAATTCCACTATGGCACTTAGGACATGTCGTTGCCTTTCTTATGCCTCACACTTCCCCATGGATTACTAGTTACTTTGGGCTTAATAGGAATGTGGTAAGGCACAGTTAATAGTTTTAGTCTCTTCTTATTGTAGCAGAATAGGTCAAACCAAATAAACAGAGTGTAAGAATGCAAATAAGTGGAAAAATATATTAAGTTCTGTTACTGAACAAGGAAAGCTCACTTAAGGATTAAGGACTGCAGGATATGGCAAAATATTTGAGAATGCAAAGGCTGTGTTTTTGGCAATTGATACCTAAATCTGTAGGCAGGAGAGCTGAGATCTAGGTGTTTGCAAGTATCTTCTGTAGCAAGCCTAATCACCCAAGCAAGCAAGTTCTTAAATACATAACTTCGAAAGCGCATGAAAAGAGTGCTGAAATCAGATAAATTTTGCTGGCTCGTGGTGTTATGACTCCAATAGCAAACTTAATTTGAAGGAACTTGAACTTAAACTGTTTTTTTTCCTTAAAGAGGAAAAAAAAATTCATATCTCAACTTGATTTCATTCCTTTGTGTGAGTTGTATATGTGGGGAAAAGTTCAGTGCTTGTTACTCTTCCTGATACTCTGACTATTCTAGAGCAGACAAAAGAGAAAAGAACCATTGCTGAATTAGACTCTGTTTCCATTGCTTAAGATGGCTCTCATCTTGCTGAAGAAATACTTGTGAAAGCAAGAGAGACAGCTGCGTCAAAGAGCCCAGTAACCCAGAAATTTCCTGTCCCATTCTTTTCTATGGAGAATGTGGGGATCTGGGAGCTCTCAAGACAAACATGCATCTATATTCCCATATAAGACAACAGTACAGCTGCCAAGATTGCAAGATGCCACAGAATCTGTAATTGTTTCTGAGACAAACTGTGCTAGGAATGGATTATCCTGCCTTTTATTTATACATAAAAATGTATTTTTTAAAAAAATTCCCTCTTAGGTTATCTATTAAAGTCAAATGGATGCTAGGGTAAACAAATATGAAAATGGCTAATTCCTGGGCTCTGTGACTGTTTCATTGGGACTGAGATTTTGTGACAGTCTGCTGTAGTGCTTTATAATGCTTGCTCACATGCAGCAGAAACACTTTGAGAAATGACTGGTAGGTGTCATCTTTTTCTTCTTGTGATGTGCATATAGAGTTACATAAAACTGGAAGCAAACAGTTGTCCATCACTCAGGCCAAAGATGCTTTTCTGCTGAGTTCACTTCAGATGCAATTAAAATCAGAGCTGTGATGCTGACTGGGATGAACAGTCATAACGAGACCTATGATGTTACTGATGTAACACAGACTTTCTCAGCAGCTAGAGACTGTATACCTATGGCTTTGCTCTCGTTCAGTTTGAGAACTGGCAGGCATCCCATGTTTTTGCCTGCACAGCACCCTGATGCCAACTGTGGGTTGTCCTCTGCTGCAGCCACTGCTTCTCTTTGGGAGCGCTGCTCTCCGGAAACAGCACCCGTGCACAGACTGACAAATTTACTTTTCCATTTTATCTTAGTTCTTAAGAGTGAAAAGATAACAGCAAGTACAGAAAGTTTCAAAGTGACAGTTCCCCTTTTATTGTGGAGCACTAGGACATTGCTCTCTGGATCCTGAGTAGAGATAAAAGCTTATATGCAAGATTGACCAGAAGAACTCTTTGCATGTGCCTGAATTGGACTAGCCAAAGATATTCTGTTGCTCCTTCCTCTTTTGTTCTCTCCCTCCTCTCCCTGCACCTTTTCCCATTGTATGGCAATGGTGAAAAGAAGAAAAGTGGAAAAAAGGAATAAAAATAAAAGATCAAGAAAGTTGATATGATCAGATTAAGTGGCTGCTTTGTCCCATTGTATTTAAAATCCATGCATTAAAAAATTTTGAAATTGTAAGCCTGCAAACTTGCTTGCTGGCTGCACTGATGTAAATTGAGCTACTCTGTTGTGAACTGCTGCTGGTATTTCTGCGTGAGAATACTCCATCACTAGCTGGGAGCAGTTCAGCAACCAATTCTGATCTGAGAAAACAGTGTTTTAAATAACACCATATTACTATCTTGTGCTTGTCTTCATACTTTTTATTTTCTTTTCTTTTCTTGGCAATAGATCTGCAGTGTTCTGATTTCTGAAAACATACATATTTTTGTTAAAGAGTGATCAGATTCTACAATGGAACTGCACTCTTTCTTTCAGAAGTTAAAACCAGTTAGCTAGAGTTTTTGTTGGGTGGGGGGTGGGGGTCGGGGAATCTTAGTTGCAGTCTTGCAACTGGATTCATGCAGGATGACCCATAGTAAAGCTGGAAATTCCCCTGAAGTTTACAGAAAATCTTCATAGACACAAGAATCTGACTGTAAATTCATGACCTTGAAAACTATGTTTTGTCACGTACTGTAAGACCTGAACTGTAGCCACATGTCTGTGGATGTATTAAAAATGGGAATGTATTAAAATGGATTAATTGTATTAATGTATGGGAATGTAGCAAAATTTAGTAATTTTCCTTTAATGGAATATCTAATCATTGTTTATTTGGAAGTAAACATCAGCCTTTCTTCATCTAAGTACTGAGGCAAACACATGTGGTCAGAAAGACCTGACCTTCTAGTACAAGGCAAAGACAATAAAGAAATTTTCTTTGTATTGGCTTGGGAGTATTTGTATTAGTTGAAGTACAACAACAACAAAAAAATCCCTTCTACCACATCTCCAAGAACCAGGCATGAATCTGATAGGGACATCTGTGACTGGAAAATGTGCTGCATTCTGGCCAAGCTGTCTCTGAAGAGTGAAATACGGGGTAAGTGAAAGCACTGCCCTGGAAAAGCAAGTAGTAGTAAAGCTATACAGACTTGAGAGAGAGGCTTCTCTTCTGCTCAGTGCTACCTTCTGCCAGTGTGGGCCAGTGGAAGAGAGGAGAGGAGAAACACTTGGGGATGACTGGAAAATGAGGAGACAGAAGAAAATCAAGTGTCAGGTGAGGGACTGCAGAAAACACTGACAAAAACAAGACAAAAAATAATGTTTCTTCAGCATTCAGAGTTTTTTTTACCTTACATTTCTCGCCTATAACATGTTGCTAAGTCACCCTGGCATGTCAGCCAGACAAAAAGGAGGAGAACAATGCATTTCAGGAATGGCTGAACCGAGCACGGTGTCTGTATTGAAAATTATAAGGCCACCTCCGAAGATCTCATTTAAATCTACAAGTTAAACAAATGTAACTAGTATTTCCTCAAATTTGACTGAGTTGTCTGGCACAAATTTCCCTCTAATCTGGCAACTATTTCTGGCCATTTCCTCCTGCACTGGTTGTGCTACTTGTTGTATATTAGGTCTGCAGAGACCCTGCTATCTCTTGATTTGAGCTGTGATGAGGTCAAAAAGATGATCTGGGAAAATAAAGGCTGGTCAGCTTCCCTTCAGTCCCTTGCAAAACCATGGGGCATGTCCTTCGGAAGCCACTTCTGGGTGCATGAAGGAGGTCACTGGGAACAATCAGCATGCATTTGCCAAGGAAAATCATAACTGATTACCTTCTGTGATAAAATAACTGGATTTGTGGATGAGGGGAGAGCAGCAGCTGTCAATAACTTCACTTGAAGCAACCTGTAGACAGGTAGCAATGAAGTGTAGAGATTTAGAAGACTGTTATAAAAACCAAATAAAGGCTGTGACTGTTTAGACACAGTAAGTGAACAAGTACATGACAGAAGTGCAAAGCGGGTAAACTGGAAGTTCTCCTAGCGCTTTTGAAGATGAAGATATTAAACTGAATTAGCAAATAATACACTGAAAAGTTTTAAAGGAAATATGCATTATACAATGTATAGTTCCAATCTTTGGCACTCACTGAGACTGAGAACTGAACTGGATTCAAAACCAGAATCAGGGATTTATAAAGAGTGAGAAAAATGTGTTAGGCATGGTAAAAACTCTTCTGCAATTAATAAAAATCATTATTCTGTAGGACATGTGGCAACTACAACTCATAAAGTGTATCTTTGTCACATTGTTTTATGATTTTTCATCCACTAAAGGATATTTTTTAAACTTCTTGAAGTATCTGTTCAGTCATTGTTCTTTACTAAGAGTGTTCTCTCTTTTGAGGCTGTTCCTGTCTAACAGTCTGAGAAAAGGTTCTGGGTATCTCCAGGCTTTTGCCAGTGTTGGCAGTGCTTACCCAGCAGTTGTGAATCTGATGGTGGAACATGACGACTCTATGGAAAGGGTTGGTAGCATCAATCAAACAGAAAGCAGGATGCTATGAGAGTATACTTGCAAGCAAAGATGGGGTTGTAGAGAACGTGTAGATGCTTGTAGGAAGAGGACACTGACAAAGATGCTAGTGTTGGCGGGGGGTGGGGACAGAAGAGGATGTAATGAGAATAACAGAGGGAGATCTGAACTTAACTAAAGTGGCATTGAGCTTCAGGCATGCTGCTATTTTAGACCATCTCCTGGAACTGCAGGGTTATTTACTGGAAATCTAGCCTGAAAAATGCATTCTTTGTGTAATTCTCTAAGTAGGAAGCCACCCCAAGGGATGTGAATTAACAAATACTGTGACGCTTTGGTGTAGAACTTGAACCCAAACAAACCAGGACTCTCAAAGGCCTATAGCTAAATATTTATTTCAGAGTCAATTTAAAAACTGAATTTTCATCCAGCAAGAGCACACAGTAATCCTGCAGGTCCAGCTTGGCTCCACTATTTGCTTATGCCACATTCTCATCCCGGACAGATTTTTATGTTCAAAGATCTGGGGTCTGCAGTGGGGTCAGTCCTGTCTGCGTCAGGTAACAGAAAGGGCACTTTTCACAGTACTAAACAGTACAGCACACATTATGGAAACTAGTAGTAACTATAACTCAAGTCTATTAGAAAAATGACATAGAAGAGACAGGATTTGTGATTGACACTAGATTCACACAGATATCTAATAATTAAAATACCATTTAATTTTTCAAACAGCCTCAAATTAAGATTCTCTGGAATTCACCCTGTAGTAATGTGGCAAACTTACCTTCCATGAATTTGGAAGAGATTCTTACCACAAATTTGCTGACTGATTTTTAAATGTTTGGATTTCTTTAGGGAAGTTTATGAACATTCATTTCGCTTACTGAATGCTTTTTCATAAATGAATAACCACAAGGACATAAATGCAATTATTTTTTGAGCATGTAGTCCTCCTGAATGAATAAATGGATCATCGTTTCTCTTCATCTGTGGGCACCTATAAAACTGTGGTCTCTACATATTTTTTATACCTCACAGAAACGCTGTGTGTTATATAAAATGCTATGACAACTTAAGAGCTGAATTACAAGTCCTCAGGTACCAAAGTAAGGAACAGTAGTGCACACTTCTATTTGTGTAATTTGGTATTTACTTGTGCACGTTTTTGCTATAAAAGGCTGATCTTTTTTGACATAGCAGTTCAAGGATGATCAGCTTTTATGCATTTAACCGTGGAAGTCTGTTATCAATTTTCTACATTAAAAAAAAAAAAAAATAAAAAAAAATAAAAAAAAAAAAAAAAAAAAAAAAAAAAAAAAAGACAGAATAGGCTCACGGTGAGTTCCCCAAGACTGACTATGAGGTTTTGGTCACATGCTTGATGTATTTAACTGGTTGCCAAGGAAAGTCAGCCGTAGGTGACATGGTAGGTTTCAATAATCTTGATTTTAGGGAAAATTTTTTAAAAGGTTTGACCAATAGGATAGTGCATGGAAAAGGTTTTTTGATTAATCTGATTACAATGAGCTTACATGGACCCAGAGGCTGCTTTACAGAGGTGAATATCATGATTCCCATTTTACAGAAGAGAAACTGAGGCATGGATGTGGGGAAGAAATACGCAGGGCAGGAGCAGGGCTGGGAGGAGAACCCAGCTGTTCTGGCTCTGGGCTCAGTTCCTGATTTTGGGGTGTTGTTGTGTGTTTCCTTTCAGCAAACAGACATGCAAGTGTCTGTCCTGACAAATTGCTGCTTATGCATATGTTGTTATTATTAATGCACCCCCAAGGCAGGACAAAAACCATATTTCTCTAAGTCGTCTAGATTTGGGGCCTGATTTATTTGCTATGAAGCAATCACTTTTGTCTTCCTGTAAGGACTGCTGCCACATGGCCCCTGACACTGCTGAGTCATCCCCTCATGCTCATACACACTGGTAATATTTATTAAATGAAACACTTATGTCAACAATCAATGCTTGGCAGTGGAGAAAACATGACAGGAAATATCTTTAGTATCAAAAGGGTTGTTACACAGCAGGATACATGCACCACTTGAAAGTAGAGGTTTATGGCTGTTTAGCTGGGTCTTTACTGATAGCATCTAGAGAAAAGACCTATAGATTATAGATAAGGGGCTAATTAACACAAGGTGTTAACATCCCAATCTGCCTACTTCTTTAAAGCTCTGCAGATTGTTGTAATACTCTCTGTAACTATGAGGTTCAGATATAAAATCAGCAGCAACTGCTAAAACACACGTACTGTTTTGCTTAGCAATAAATATTAGGGCAGTACAAGAAAACGGAGATGTATTGCTTGAAGACAAAGAATAAGACGCAGATGTGGCATGCCTATAAACCAAAAGAATTGCAGGCTGAAAGCAACTCAACAGTTGTGTGAAACAGTGGGACTTGACTGTCCAGTTCCCTAATGTTCCTTCAGAAATTATAGCAAAGTACGGGAAGTTTATTGCATGTAGCATTGTTCTCAGACCCAGCATCTCTTGGAGGCTTTGTGGGCAATAAGGAGTGCTCAGATGTCTAAAAACTAAGAGCTGCAGGATTTGGATCAGGATCTGGTTTTCAGTCTTGTTCTCTAGCGAAAAAAAGAAAGGGCCACAGACCACCTCATTACCAAACTTTAAAATGGCTGGAGATGGATTTTACCCTGGAAGCTCTCCCTTGTGCCATTAACCAACATGACTTCCTGCTCAAGAATCCTTCTTGCCCAGAAGCTATGAAGCAGAGACCAACGGGAGAGAGAAAAGGGTATTTTAACTACTTTAGGGCTTGGGTTTCCACTAGGGAAGTCGACTCTCCCAGAGAAATGCTTTGTTTGAAGGGGAAAAAAACCACCACCAACAAAAAAAACCAAGTCATTTGGAATCTTACCCCTTGGACACGCAGCTCTTCTATTCCCATCCTGTCATGCTAAGCTTCAGTTTTTGTTTTGCGGTTCTTGAGTCATCAAGTGACCAGACTGCAAGTCCTTCCGCACACACTCACATACTCTTCTGCTATTTGCCTCCCCTTTGTTCCACTGGGGGAATTATTATTTTGCTGGGAGGTAAGAATGTAAATGATTATGTGCAAGATGAATTCAGAACCTGCCTACTGGAGGTGCACACCTTAAAGATAAACATCCTGTAATTGTAAGTCCCAGAACGGCCTTTTTTTCTTGAGCCTGTTCTTGGAATTTATGGAAGAAATCTCCGGGTGCTCTGATCCAGACTCCCTACTCAGGGCTTTGCTTAGTAAGCATTACAAATATTTAATAGCATCCCGACATTATAAGTGAGTGTATGTGAGGAAAAACCAAAACCAAAAGATTGAGAGATGTTTTGTATTAAAATTAGGAGTGGGTTAAGGTTAAAAAAAGATTGGATCCAGAAATACTGAATGCTCAGGAGCTTATGAGCATCCAGGTCCATGGTTTGGATTCTGTCCTTTTTATAACTGCAAATCTAGAGTTAGGCTGGGCTCAGACATTGAACAGTTTGCTCAGGAAGGTTTAAAGATTCCCTGATCTGGAGCTGGGGATCCAAATTATTTCCAAGAATAACTTACATTTTTTCCTCTTGTCCTCCAAGGGCCTAACTATTTTGCTCTTGGCTTATGGAACGTGCATGGACATCAAAGGGGATCTCTGTAGTAAGACAATGTGTATCAGACCCTATACAAAAACACGCAAGAAAAAAGTCCTTTATATGTTTTGAAATTATGATCTAAATTTTAGAATTAATTATCTGGATGTCAGAGGCTGGTGCTGCTTGCTGCTCCATGCTGCAATGAGAAGTGAATGAATATCGGGTTGTGTTATCCTTATCCCTATTTACCATATTTCATGGGTTTCAAACACTCTTTCCTGGAGCTAGAAATGTGGCATAAATGATGGGACAAAATCCAGAAATAACAGTGAAGTTATCAGCCATAACTTTCTCTCAACATACCTACACTGCTTTGTTCTTTATTCTAATTTTTAGCTCAGCCAAGCTGAGGTGATAGTGGTGAAGTGTAGCAAGACCGCAGAATTATTTTTCTTAGCTTCTAAGATGTGGTGGATACGTGTTAGGCAGAATATATATTCTTCCAGGCATGTCTCAAAGGGCCTGCTCATAGAAGTGTTTATGTGGAAACCACAACTCCCTGAGGAAAACAAAATTAGGGAGGAAAATTTCTGTCCACTTGCTAGATTTTGCTATAACCTTTGGCACCAGATCGTGTTCCAAAAAGAACTGGGTTTTTTTTTATTGGTTTTTTGTTGTTGTTGTTGTTGTTTTTTTAATGATACATTAAAAGCTGGGGAAAGCCTTGCATTGAAAGTACACAGTCCTGCCCTAACCAGGATTTCAGCTTGACTGTGGGAGGAGAGTGTTCTTCTGTTGGAACACATCCAACATATTTGTACTCATTTGAAGTATATCTAACTGAAAGAAGATACATAATGGAGGCCTAAAAAAAAATAGTCCTGTGTAAATGCTTTTTAGCCAAGACGCCAGCCACTCTGCTGACATAAGTCAGGGTGATGCAACTGCTGAGGATGGTTTGCTTAGGTATCTTTGTGCAAAGGAGACCTGAAAAGTTATCTGTCCCAGTTAGATGTTTTTTCATGCTGTGGAAAGAAAGGAAGAAAGAGAGGAAATCTCTTAAATCTCTTCCTTTTCTCTTCTCTCTCTAGATGATATATGCGGGATAAAACAGTTCTGTCTGGAACCGGAAGGAAAGCACAGGCAGGAGCAGATGTTCCTGGATTTTAGGGAAGTGGAAAGGCTCAGGGTATCTAATGCCTCCCAATCCTACTAGTGAAATGGCCAAGAGAAGAAGAAATAAGAGATTGAGCAAAGCAGAGTACTGGTAGAACAACACTGGCATGATGGCAGGGATAGTAATCTGAAATAGTGAGCAGTAACTGGCTCGATTGCAGTTACAGGAGGGTTACAAACGTTATAACAGCTGGCATTTTGGAACATGGCCTACAAAATACACTAAGATAGTGAGTCACCTCAAATTTCACTCGGACATTTACGTGTCTGTGTGTACCCATGGCAGGTTGTTTGCCATCTCCCATTTCCCCCTCTGCTACAAAAACAGAGCCCTGTTCAATTCACCTCAGTAATAAACTTACAGACTTTCACATCCAAAGTGGTGGAAAAAGGCTAAAAGTCTACTATAAAAACAGAGCTGAACTGAGATTTCTCTCCCCAGGGCCTGATGAGCACACTGTGAACGGTATGTCTCACCACTACTTAGCCGCTAATCTTCCAGGGCTCTGAAACCTGAGAGTTAGTAAGCTACAGCAAGATTTAGAGTCTGTGTGTTGTTGCATATGGCTTAGCTCTGGTAGAACAACTTGTTCTCCTGAAGCTGATTGTTTCTCTCCTGGTTATAATACATTTCCAGTTCTAATCCCAATTAAAGCCCTCTTTTTCTTCCTGTCAGGTTCTCCCCCTTGACATATACTTCTTAAAGTCTGGGAATGCACAGGCATATCTATATCTCTAGACAGGTGGGAAAGAAAAGGCGCAAGTAATAAAGGTCAATCCAGCTTGAAAGCTTGATTTCAGCCAAAACAGTGCCTTTTATAATGACACCCTTAAGCTAGAAAATTTAAATCAAGATGAGAGCTGTTGTTCGTCTTTTGTAAGAACTCATATAAATAACTCGAGTGGAGATTCCATGCTTGCAGATAGTTTTAAAAAAAAATCAAAATAGTCTTCTTCCTTTAGGTCAAGCCACAAAAGATAAATGCGTCTAACCAAAATATTGGTAGGAGAGCAGTCTTTAGAAGGAGGGGGATAAACTTGCTCTCAGCATGCAGATCTGGGTCCTGATTCTTTATCTGTCTGCTAGAATCATTGTAATGAAAAGAGAACAGAAGAAAGTCCTCATTATATGAAAGAAACACTGCAGAGAGCTGTTTCCTGACGCTGGATTTAAACCAGGATCTCTTGTGTGGGTGAAACTTTAAGAATTCCTTTAACCATGACATGGATTGCGAGGCATCTGCAGAGCATTACTGCTCAGATCCCTGGACCATCACTTCTGCGTATGGATAGCTTCAATGAATATATTTGCTTTTTCAGGGTTTTATTTTCCCCTGATTTAATGCTGTACCATCCTCTTTTCACCAAGGGAGTGGTTTCCTCCTTTGTGATGTGGTAGCTTTTGCCAATTTTGGAATTCCAGCTTGAAAAAAAAAAAAAAACAAACGCATCATTTTCTACAACATGTTGTTATAATTATGTCTGAACCAAAAGTTGTTCACATCTAGTCAGAGGGAAGTTCCTACTCTGATCTGTGACTGAACTTTGCAACTTGACAGGCACGCTTTTGGCATTGCTTTTTTATGCTAAGAGCTTCTAGGGGAAAATAAAAAGCTACCTGATATAGGATAAGTGTTGATGGAGCTAGCTGCATGTAAATGAGTATTAGCAATTTGTTTAAATGCATTTTCAAACCTGTCTCGGCCCCAGAAAAAGGAGGCATTAAGCTGCCCACACCACCATGTTCATCTGCATGTTTGCAAGCAGGCTTCCTTTCCCAGGGCGGCTGCAGGAGCTATGGAAAGAATTCACTGGCTGGCAGCAGCCTGGACGGTGGCAGGAAAACACAGACCAGAGCCGCGCTCGGCTGCATGGCCCCTGTGAGGTCTGTTCCATGTAGAGATAAAGTTCAGTGCCGTGTGGTTTCGCAACCGGGTTCATGGTGGGGACTGCCATTGTTTACTTTAGGAGGAGATGGAGGCGTGCAAGGGAGAAGGGAGTCGCTCCACCATGTGCTGCCAACTGCTCGACACCCTGCTGCAGCCCTGTTCCTCATGATTGATGCAGCTGCAGGACGGGATCTGGTTTCAGGGGACATGAGCTGCAGGAGCAGGTGGGATTCCCAGGCAGACTCCAGGCCCGGGACAAAACAGAAAGAGAAATCTGTCGTCTTCCCAGGGTGGTGAGGGGTCTGACAAGGAAATACTTTGTGAGCTTAACTTTTCCCCATGACGCCAGCTCCAAGGATCTCGGCAAAGCCACCTGCCCCTTCCAGGGTAATAGGAGCCTGTGTAAAAATGCAGGAGAACTAGTCTGAAGTGTAAGAGCAAATGTTGTGCTGCTCAACATCTAGGGTAATTACTGCAGTAATTTTTCTGTGTGCTAGAGGTTCTTTGGGTCTGTGTACATGCACATCCTTTCAACTCATCATCTCTGGCATGCAGTACTCACCAAGCAAGGATTATATATCATCTCCTACATTAACTGTGGTGCCCAGGTGGCCAAGAAGGC
>VZTO01023979.1:0-15197 GCA_013400615.1 Syrrhaptes paradoxus
GAGCAGGTGCCGCGGCGGGGGGGCCGCAGCCTCCGGCGTCTCGAGCTGCGGAGGGGCCCCGGCGGTTCCCCGGCCCCGGGGCTGTCCCGCTGCGGGAGGCACGGCTTTGCACAGGGGGCAGCTTGCCGGGTGCTGCCTCTCGGCGCTGCCGGCTTTCCGGGCCGCGGGCAGGACTGGGAAGCTTTGTCCTGAGGAAAATGTCACCGGGGCAGTTCCTAGCTCCAGTGTTCGGTGCTGCTGAAAAGTGCTTCAGAGAAGGCTTGAAAGCTGATGTACTGAAAAGGTGACTGTGTCCCGTTGGTTCTCAAGAACATTAGTTCCAGTGAGCTGTTAGCTGGCTCAGGGAAACCGTGTCCTCTGTGGAATCCGTGGTGTCTGACCAGCTGGTCGTCTCCCAGTGCAGCTCTACAAATGTGGGGTTATTGGGTAGAAGCTGAGAGAAAAAAATCAGTTTTTTGAAGTGGAAGATGTGTTCCTGGACGGTGATTACAACTGCGTGTCCTTCCACAGGGGTTACTACATCCGTGCCCGCGCTGTAGATCACTGTGTTCAAGACTTCCTGCTGAAGACCCAAAGCCACCCTAGGACTCAGGTGCGTTTCCTTTGTCTGGGTTTGCTGGCAGTTTCCACTATATGTGTGAAAAGTCTTTTGACATCTTGGCCCTAGCTCGTCAGTGCATCTGCTGTGATCCCCTCCCAGCAGAGCAGAGAGAACCTGACTGGCACTCCAGTGGCCATCCGTTTGTCACTTTGACAGGAATATCTGGGAGGGGGCAATACCTACACAAAACTGTTCTACCTCTTGCAGGAGGTTTCCTGATTTAGTCACTCTGCAGGGGGTGTTATTGAATGTTTTTCACACCTAGATGCTCAGGGTGCTGCTACAGTTGAGCATAACTTTTCCTGGTACTTTCTCTGCAGATCCTGTCTTTAGGTGCTGGCTTTGACTCCTTATACTTCCGGTTGAAGGACTTGGGTCTTCTGCGTCACACTGTGGTGTATGAGGTGGATTTCCCAAATGTGGCACGCCAAAAAGCTGCTCTGATCAAAAGAATGGAAGAGTTGTCAGCACTGGTGGGAGATACTGGAGGCGAAGGATCAGGTATGATGTTTATGGAAGGTTTTCCAGGTACTAAGAGTTTAGAAGAAGCAAATGTAGCTTCAGGCTTTAAAAAGTAAAGATGTGATGGTAGAGGAACTATGAAGCTGCAGATGAGGAACATGTTCATTTTCTGAAAAACTCTGGAACAAATAACTCGCTCGTAAGCATTGGGAGATAAGAAGGTGTATAGCTGCCCGGATGGATTGTCAGGAGCAGATTATATCAAACCGTGTTCAGTTTCTTTCTGTTACAATTTCTGAAGTACTGTGACTAGCGTTGGGCACGCTGGGACAAAGACGGTGCTGAGCTGCAGTGAGAGGTCACGAGAACGATGAAGTGTTGGAGCACACCCGTAGGAGGGGAGGCAGAGAGAGCTGGGCTTGTTCAGCCTTGAGAAGAGGAGGTTGGGAGGGAAGGAGGTGAGTCCTACTGCAGCCTTCAACTGCCTGATGGGAGAGTATTGAAAAGGTGGAGCCAGTCTTTTCTTGGAGGCATGAAGCAAACAGGCTAGGGGCAAGGGCTGCAAGTTGCAACAAAGAAAATTCCAATGATGTATAATGATTGTTTTGTAGTTAGGAACAGATTACTCAGAAAGGTGGTGGAATCTCCAGCCTTGGAGATAGTTAGAGCTGGACTGGACAAAGCATTGAGCAACCTCGTAGAAGTAGCTGCTCTGAGCAAGGGGTTGGACCAAGTGGCCTTCAAAGGCCCCTTTCAGCCTAAACTGTGCTGTGATTTATGGGCTTTGTGGGTAAGAGAGAGGGTATGACTCTTAGGTCACGACTGTATTAGTCGTGTTACCTGACTTTTTTTTTCCCCTCTTGAAGGCAGGAAAAGAGCCTTAAACTGCTGTAGAACATAAGCAGAGCTGAAAGGATTATTGTGCCGGCTGAGTACTACAGGGCAGTTCAGTGGCAAAATGGAGGAACGTAAAGTATGGGGTTCACTAGAGGTTTCTCCTGCATCTGTTTTCCGTCAAGGTTTCCATTAATGTTCTAGGTGATGTGCTGTAGAAGGTGAAAACGTGATAAACCAGGAGGAAACGGGGAGAGCTGCAGTGTGGTGGATGAGAGTAGGATTTTGACAAAGTATGTGTATGGTCTGGGAAATGTGGAATGAAATACAATGGGGACACATATAAGCTGCTACGTTTAGACTGTAATAATCAATTTAAATACAGATGGAAGACAGCCACAGAGCTCGGTGCGGAGCACAAGTCCCTGGCTCCTGTGAGCAGCTGAGCGAGTCTTAGTGAGCAGCTCTTCCCTGAGCTGGGTCTGTTCCCTCTTGAGTCTGTTCGCGTTTTTAATACTGGCAGCATCCTGTGGCAAAGAATTCTGTCCATTTCAATAGTCTTCAAGCACTTAACTAAAAGACAGGTGTCAGAAGGGTTGTGAATACCCTGTTCTCTGTGTCCGGAGGGCAGGAAGCAATGGATAGGCAAGCTGTTAGAGATGAACAGGGAACGCTGGGATGGCTGTCTGAAGAAGGGCATTGTACCTCCGGTTGTGGATGCCTTTGAGAACAGTGCAGACCAGCAGTTCTCAGGACAGGTGTAATTGTTGGATTACACTGGTACAGGGACACAGAGTAGGTGATTTCTTAAGATACTTTACAGTTTGCTTTGTTGGTGATTTGCTTTTGGTTGACACGTGTCAACAAGCTTGTGATACTCTTGTGGAGTACAGAGGTGTGCCATGACAAAGCTTGCAAATCATAAATTGGAACTTATTTCTGAGAACGGTGGTCTGTGAGACTAGTCCTGGTGTCTGGAGAGAGCTAGCATGCGCTGCTTCAGGATTCAATGTAATTTTACAGAAATGAATCTGTTTTAAAAAAAAACAAACAAAAAAAAACCAACCCCGAAAAGCTTTGGAATGGTTTTCTGGTTGTGAGGCAAACCATTCAAATTCTGTCAAAGCAATGGTACTTTCTTAGCCTCAATAAAAGGTCTATAAATGAGAGCCCTTAAAATTTGATTCTGAATTATAGTGCTTCTATTAAATTATTGTTAAAGTAAAAATGTTAAAGTTTTGTTTTTATAGTAAATGTGATCATTCAGTGAGAAACCTGTAGGTGAAATTTGCATTAGGAATGATGGAGTTTTAGCTCTGCTTTTAATGAATTGCTTCTTGACGTTATCCCTTTATGGTTCATTTAGTGATGGGGATTTTCTTGTGCATGTCCCAAAGAAATTGGGTTGGTGGGGCACAGCCTTGCGCGCGATTGCCTGTGAGGTTGATTTTCCTGTTTGACCCTGCTGGTCTCAGTGTTGCACCAGCACTGCAGTGAGATTCTGTAATTTCTGGCCCCCAGGCGTCATTACCTGTTCTGGAGAGGATTATAGATTACTGGGAGTGGATTTGTCGGAGCTGTCTGAGCTGGAGAGGGCCCTGAAGGAAGCAGGACTGGACACCGACATCCCCACCCTTTTCATAGCAGAGGTGGTGCTCACCTACATGGACAATAGCAGGTCAGTCGAGGTATCCTGTTAGCTGGTGGTCAAATGAAAAGAACAAGCTGTATGTCCATCACCTGGGGCTGGGAGACCTGCTGTTCTCAGAACTAAAGCCTCGGGAATTCTGTGGAAGTCTGAAACAGCTCCTTACATCGTAACTGTGATGGGGCAATTGACATCCTGAACGGGAGGAAGAAAAGAAAAAGAAGACAAGCCTCCAATAAATGATTTCGAGTTTTTTGTTCTTCTCATCCCCAGAATGCTTGCCACAGGTGAGGGAGGAGATGTTTGTAAGTCCCCAGCACAGGATTCTCTTTGATGTATTACCTCTGTCAGGATGCCTTAGTGCCATGCTCTGCGGTGTTGCAGCGAGATAGATTGCATCTGCGGTATGGTACATGGCCCTTCCCTTACTGAATTTCTGGTGCGTAACCTGCCTCACAGGTCAGACGCCTTGGTGCGGTGGGCAGCAGAGCGTTTCTCTCGGGCGTGCTTTCTGCTGTACGAGCAGATGCACCCGGGGGACCCCTTTGGGCGTGTCATGCAGCAGCACTTCAGCCAGATGAGCTCTGCGCTTCGGTCGTTGGCACGGTACCCGGATTGCGAGGCGCAGCAGAGGCGCTTTCTGGAAAAGGTGAGTACCTGCAGCTCAAAGGCACACGTGAAGCATGATTTACGTGGGGAAGACTGTAACATTAAACAATTTTGGAAGTTTTCAGCTGTGTAAGTTATGGGTTGAGGCAGACAGGGCCAAGGCTGAGACGCTGTCTTCTCTAGCAGCATGACTAGTCATTGGGAGATCCTTCCAACCAACTTGCCGCCCTTTCTGGTACGAGAGTAAGGCAAGATGGGTTCCTCTGGGACTTGTGATATAACAAATTAAGTTCATAAGAGCTTTGCAGGTAAGAGAGCTGTCCTCACCAGGTTCTGGGCTGCTGTGCTAGACAGTTGTAAAGGCTCATGCAGATGTTTAATTTAGGATCTTTGTTTTCTTGTGGGAAGTGAGTCTCTGTCCTTCCAGAGGTAAGAATTTCGAGGGATTTCTGTTTCAGGGCTGGACTGAGTGCAGTGTGATGGATATGAATGAGTTTTTCACCTGCTGTACTCCAGAAGATGAGCAGCAAAGAGTGCAGGCTCTGGAGCCTTTTGATGAATACGAGGTAACCCCCCTTTGTTCTGAGCACCAGTGACCTGCTTCGCTGTGATGAGGTGTCTGCAGTTTCTTATGGTCACAGTTCTATACGAGAGCTGCTGAGGCATAGGTGTTCGTGTAGGCAGAAAGGATCTTGAGTCAGACTTAGGTCTGAGACCCGCCCTGGGGTGCTGCACCCAGCTCTGGGGTCCTCAGGACAGACACGGAGCTGCTGGAGTGGGGCCAGAGGAGCCCCGGAGATGGTCCGAGGGCTGGAGCAGCTCCTGTGCGAGGACAGGCTGAGAGAGTTGGGGGTGTGCAGCCTGGAGAAGAGAAGGCTCCGGGGAGACCTTCCAGNGCACTGGATGGGCTTTAAGGTCCTTTCCAACCCAAACCCTTCTATGATTTACACACTTGCTCTTTCACAGATTTGACTTTAGTCTTCTGATTTTGGCCACTGCTGGATACCGTGCTAGGCTAGCTTGGTCTTTGACTTGATCCCCCTGGCCATTCTGAGATCCTTATTACTGCTTGCTCTGAGATTTTGAGGGTGATTGATTTTGGTTTTTTTTTCTTTTCTTTGGGCTTGCTACAGGAATGGCATCTGAAGTGTTCTCATTACTTTGTCCTGACTGCATCAAAGGGCATGGAGCCTCCCTGGACTCCCTTGTTACCCAATGTGACAGGTACATCCTGACTAGTTTTTGTGGTGTTCTTTTATCTCGTGCAGGCTTCTCTGAGAGATTTTAGGAAACAATAAAACCCTGGAAGGAACAGATGGGATGCTGCCATCTGAATAGCTTTCTCCATCCTTCTGACAACAGTTCTGCTGTCCAGAGCAAGGCCAGGGCCATGTCCTGACTCTGGTGGTTCTGCTCAGTTTCATTCTTTCAGTTTATTGAACCTTCCAGTCTGAACAGCCCTTCCTTCTGCATCTGCAAGGGGCTCTCCAGTGCATGGCTGCAATGCCAGCCTACCCTGCTCCTCCTATTTTTGTGATCCCACAGACTCTCCCTTCGCAATTTATTCCTGTTTGCCTCCATGCATGGCTCTCTGAGCCATTCTATCCTTCCAGCTCCCCAGAGGTTGTGTTTTACTTTCTGCACTGTCAAAGTATTGTCCAGCAGAGCACTCAGGAGCGCGTCACAGAGTTTGTGCTTTGTTCTGTTATCCCCTGCGGGTGGAATTCTTTCTGTTTCAGAAATTCTTTTAAATCTGTATGTTGCTTTTTTTAGATGGGAGAAAAGTGGTAGAGCTGGAGAAAGCCAAGACCAAGACTGTTTCCATGATAAAAAGGACTTGGCAGCAGTAGCAGTCCAAGAAATTCGTGCTTTTGGCTGCTTGCTTCCTTTTTCAGGGTAGAAAGCAGAAGATTATTTTCAACCTGTTTCACATCACTAGTCTTGTTCACAGTGCAGCACCATAGTAATTCTATCTGCAAGTGATAGTTGAAATCTGTCTCCTAGGGAGCAGGAAAAGCAGCTGGAAAAGGGTAAGGCAGGATGACTTTCCTTAAGCCAAGGCCACTGAATCCCTTGTGTTGTGTCTTGATTAGATCTAAAACGTGGAGTGAGATCAAAGCTACGTGAATGCGGGTGTGGTTAAATATACTGTGTGACTGTCACTGGTCTTTGCATTAAAACCTAAGAGGCTCCTGAACACGTAGGAGCTATCCCTAAGTTAAAAAAAAAAATCTGACACTTGCTAAACTGGCATCAACACAGGGATGACACACTTCATTCATTAGAGACACGAATAGTGTCTTTCTGCTGCTGTCTCTGTTCTGTTCAAAACTGATAGCAAGAGCCTTCGCAGTCTGGTGAGTTACACATGCTCAGGTATTTTTACTGGGAATGACAGAAGGTGTGTCTCGGATACTAGTATGTTCCTCCAGCTACCCTCTCAAACAGATTTGGGCCCCTGTTAAGAGTGCAAGTACTAAATCTTCCAAACAGGGCAAGGTGTATTTTCTGAAATTAAGAAACCCCTCAGGCTTAAAAAGATCCATCTGCAGAAGGACATGTACGCCCAAGGAGATGATACATTTTACTTCATGAAATAATAGTAAGTAGGGTCTCTTGCTAAACAACATTCATTAAAAGCAATTTTTCTGGGTATGGCATACAAAAAATAGACTGAGCGCTGCTTCTGCTCCACTTCATCTCTTGTAACACAAGAATAAGGGACTTCATTAAAGCAAAGAAAATGCAAATTCAAAACGGAGTGAAAGAAAACAATTTGTGGATTGTGTAGCTGAGCTGGAGTCCTGTGTTGGAAGCTTGTTTCATAGTAAGGGATATGGTATGTAGAGAGATGTTCAGATAACTTAAAATATTACCATCAGGACCATCAGAGTTAACAGAGATTGTTTGTCCTGCTTTAGAATTTTATTTTGAGCTTTTATCAAGGTAGAATCAAAATCTGGCAAGAAACTTTGAGATCCAGGTTCCAGGTGTTTGTCCTTTTCTGCTGTTTTTTCCTGTTTCAGTCGCCACATGCTGTCTGGTCAGAAGGGTGCTCCCTCTGAAGGTATTGCAGCAGTCTCTGAGCTGAGACACGCTGCGGTCTGTTCGCCAGTCCTTCCTGCGCCCCGCGGGAGCAGTCTCAGGGGTACCTCGGGAGCTGAGGGAGCAGTAAGCAGAAGTTGACAGTTGGCCCAGCGGCAGTTTGAACCATTGCAGCTTGATGTCTAGAGCGTGGCAATTCTCTGTGTGCTCTCTCCATTTGCCTCACAATTTTTTCTTCTTGAAGAGCTGAACAGACTCGCCTAATCTCTCGTTTAAAATGTAGTCCTTGGTCCTCTGTCTCTCTCTGGCTCACAGTCCCCCGCCGTGGTCCGGTCAGGATGGCTGGGAGCGTCCCTGCGGCAGCGTGCGCGGTGCACTCTGGCAGTGCCGGCCTGAGGCGTTACGGTCACCGCTCTGTTCTTATAAAACCCAACGTCATCCTCACCACCGGAGGCTTCGGGGAGGAGGACGGACAGCACTGCCGTGTGAGAAGTTTTCACGTGCTGATTAAGCGTGCGGGCTGCTGGAGGGCTGGCTGTGTGAAAAAGGAAAGTCCCGATCAGAGATGGGGTGAGTTCCCCTACGGATGGCAAGCGTAAGGAAGATGTTTTTGTGCTAACAGCAAAATAATGTCTAGTGGAAAAGTGATGTTATGCTGGCAGTCAAAGAGATCTGAAGGTTCTGAATGCTGAGTGCTGGGTCCTGCGCTCGGGTCGTAACAGCCCCGTGCAATGCTGCAGGCATGGGGACGAGTGGGTGTAAAGCTGCCTGGAGGAAAGGGACCTGGGGGTGTGGGTCAACAGCCGGCTGAACGTGAGCCAGCAGCGTGCTCAGGTGGCCAAGAAGGCCAATGGCATCCTGGCTTGTATCCGAAGTGGCGTGGCCAGCAGGACTAGGGGAGTGATGGCCACTGGTGAGGCTGCACCGTAAATCCTGGGGTCAGTTTTGGGCCCCTCCCCACAAGAAGGACATTGAGGGGCTGGAGCAGGTCCAGAGAAGGGCAACGGAGCTGGGGAAGGGTCTGGACCACAGGGCTGACGAGGAGCAGCTGAGGGAGCTGGGGGGTTCAGTCTGGAGAAGAGGAGGCTGAGAGGAGACCTCGTCACTCTGTACAGCTGCCTGAAAGGAGGGTGTAGGTGGATGTCAGTCCCTTTGCCCAGATAACAAGCGATAGGGTGCAAGGAAACGGCCTCAAGTTGCACCAGAGGAGTTTTAGATTGGGTATTAGGAAAAATGTCTTCACTGGAAGGGTTATCGAACATTGGAACAGGCTGCCCCGGGAGGTGGTGGAGTCGCTGTCCCTGGCATGTAGACATGGTGCTTAGGGATGTGGTTTAGTGGTGGACTTGGCAGCGTTCGGTTTATGGCTGGACTCGGTGATCTTATGGGTCTTCCAGCCTCAGTGATTCTATAAATCCCATGGGAGAAAGTTCGCTGTGAATCATGATGCTTTGTATCTCTGCAGGTGAGCGGTTGTACCATACTGTGTCCTGTCTCTCGAACAGTCTGGCCCTGGTGGTAGGAGGACGAACGTCCCCATCAAGAGCAGGCTTGGGAATGTTGCAGCTGAGGTTCCCTGAAAGCTGTGGTGCCTTGGACCCAGATGACGTTACGGTGGAGGTTGTAAGTCTGCCGTCCTCTGCTGAACCAGCTGCTTTGCGCTGGAGGCACAGTACAACTGAAGTAATGTTCAAAGGTAAAAAGCCTGGGAAGAGCGGAAAAGGCTGGAGGTATGCGGCGGTATACAAATTCCAGAATATGTGGGGCAGTCCTGTCCAGACAGTGAGGTCTAAAAGGCAAATTGTTGTGATACAGCCTTACTTTTTATGTGCACAGGCTATAGAGTTAGTGTTGGCGTGTTGTGTTCCTTTGTCTGAAACAACAGCTTTTTGCTGAACATTCTGGAAAAAATACTATTTGGATAGATTCATCACAACTTTAGAGAATCCAATTACATTTCCTAAACGTTTTGTTCCAGTGGTGATTTTTTTTTTTCCCCTGGGCTTTAAGACTTAAGGCTTAAACTTCATGTGGATGTATTTTTCTTACCATATCTGCCCAGTTCTTGTTGTGCCCTTTTTGTTTGTCAAGTCCAAACATATTTGTGAGAGGCTTTACTAAATCTGACAAAAGGAAAAGACTTGAGCAGTCTCAGCTGAGTTTCCTGAACTGAGCAACTGAATTGGTTAATCCAAGAATTGAGCAGGATTTCAGTGTTCTATACCATTAATACGTGGCTGATGTGTTACAGAACCTATACAACAGACACCGTGTGAAAATTACTTTTTTATAGGCGAACTGCAGTCTTGTTAGTTTTCCAGATGCAGGGCAGGAATCAAAACATATAGAAGATTGTGTAGTGCCAAAAAAAGCTCGTAATGCATTTTTGAAGGTGCTACAATGCAACTACAGTTGGGATGGCTGCTGTCTCACAAGCACGCCTACCCAGAAACGAAAAGACTAATTTCCAGCTGTTCCGTGTGCGGTGTGGGACGTGCCCAACAGGCGTACTGACCAGCACCCTGTTTAGTGTCACCAGCCCTTGTTATCCTTTCATCCCTCTGTCTTCCCGTGTTTGTGCCTCCCCAGATCACCTAAATCCCTCCCTTTTCCTGCCTCTGGTTCCTCTCCTGAGCATCCCATAATGTCTTATGCAAGCCCCAAATGCTCTTCCCCTGCATCTCACAACGTGTCCCGTAGCCCTGGCCGTGCCCCCGCGAAGGTGCTCCAGAGAGCTGCTCCTTCTCTGCTGGTGATGGTTTCCCAGCTGCACGAGGGGCTGGCAGCTCTCCGGGGACAGCCCCGGGAGGAGCTGGGACGCGTTGTCTGGTTCCGTAAGCGTGTAATTGGGGTTCTCGTGCCTGCACACCCTCACTGTCCCTCTGTTCTCCTGCCTAAGGAAACGAGCCTTTTACGGCTTGATAGCTCTCCCGGGATGGGTTTGGAAGCAGCTGAGGCAGGATATCATTTGGGTTCCCTCACCTTGTTTTGCCTCTGTGCTCCTCTGGGGGGTGTGCAGGGGGGGCTTTTTAGCAGGTAACCTAGTGCTGCTAGTAAGTGAGGGTTTGTGATGATAAACAGCTGCTGAAAGGAAAAAAAAAGCGAATGTTAAGAATTCTTAGCTTTAGGAATTACTAGTAAAGGAACAAAAACCAGAATGGAGAGTACTGTTCTGCCATTATGTAAGTCACAGAGTCACGGGATGGTTTGGGTGGAAAGGGACCTCAGAGCCCACCCAGTGCCACCCCCTGCCACGGGCAGGGACACCTCCCACTAGCCCAGGTTGCCCAAAGCCTCATCCAGCCTGGCCTTGAACCCCTCCAGGGATGGGGCATCCACAGCTTCTCTGGGCACCCTGGGCCACTGCCTCACCCCCCGCANATGCAGCACTGTGGGGGGGGTCTTGCCTCCCTTGACCTGCTGGCCACGCTTCTTTTTATGCAGCCCAGGATATGACTGGCTTTCTGGGCTGCAGGTGGACGTTGCCAGCTCATATCCGATTTTTCACTTACTGGTACCCCCAAGTCCTTCTGCTCAGGGCTGCTCTCGATCCATTCATCCCCAGTCTGTACTGGTGCTGGGGGCTGCCAGTAGAAGAGAAGTTTAAAAAGGCTTTGAGATCTCTCACTGACGTTTGAAATATGATAATTTCCTATTTTGTATGCCACGTAATCCCCAGTGGTAGGCGGAACTGAAACCTAGGGACGCAATCTGTTCTGGAAGACTGATTCTTTGGGATCATTTATGGCTAAAGTTGTTCATGCCTGATCGCACCAGAAGGGCGTTTCAGAATGAGCTCCTGAAGGATAATGCTCTGATTCTGCAGCATGATGGAGAAGGATCCCTAGCTCTTTATCCAGGAGAAGTGTGTTTTCCATTCAGACCTTGAACATTTAGAAACTTCATAATATAAGTGGATGGTGGGGGGTCTTCTGAATGACCACAAATGTGAAGAATACAGCTTCTTAGTAAAAGTAGTTAGTCTTCCGTGTGTTTTATAAAAGAGCTAGGTGCACGAGTAATTCCTGTATCTGTGAAACAATTTCTTGCATTTATTGCTAAAGTCTGGAAATGTTTGTCAGGTTGCAGGATGTCTTAATATAAATAGTGTATAAAACTTCTGCCTGACTGCGTTAATTTCTGTCTTTGGTCAGCTTCCCTTCTGTGCAAACAGACATTTCTGGTTTTGTGACGTACCAAATCCTAACTTCTCTTTTCACCTGTTTGTCTTTTCTGCAGGCGAGAAGTACCTGTTCCTGTATGGTGGCCGCTCTGCTAAGGAGCCTGTGCTAGGGGATTGGTATTTCCTGCACACTCCAGAACTTTCCTGCACTGCGGTAAGAACTTGGGGAGGCCCTGGGGAGTAGGAATTGCCTTCATGTCGCGGGTGCGTGCTGCTGGATTGGAAGCCCAGCTCAGCCCCAGGGGTATTGTCCTGTTGAAGCAGATGGCATTGGCAGTGCTGTCACACTCCACGGTGATTAGAGTTCGCGCTAGCTCCGAACACCTGGCTGTTTGGTGGAATACAGTCTTCACGGAATAGTTAAGGTTGGAAGGGACGTCTGGAGATCATCTGGTCCAGCGCCCTTACTTAAACAGGTCTAAGGAGAACAGGTTGCTCAGGAAAGAACTGGCTGATGTCATCACAGGATAACCCTCATTCCGTTACTTTTGATGGTCTTCGGAGTCTGGAGAGGTCCCAGTCAACTGGAAGCTGACAAATGTCCCGATTTTCAGAAAGGATAAGAAGGAAGACCCTGGTAATTACAGGCCTGTCAGTCTCACTCAGTGCCTGGTAAAGTTATGGAGGAGTTTGTTCTGGGAGTGATTGGAAAGCACTTGAGAAGCACGGGTTCAGGCTGTGGTTCAGCCTGGCAGGCAGCTGAACACCACGCAGCCGTTTGCTCGCTCCCCCCACAGTGGGGTGGGGGAGAGAATCGGGGAAAAAGGTAAAACTTGCGGGTTGAGATAAAGAAAGTTTAATAGGACAGAAAAGGAAAGAAAAATAATGATAAAAGAATATACAAAACACGTAACACACAATGCAGTTGCTCACCAGCCACTGAGCAATGCTCAGCCAGTCCCCAAGCAGGGCCACCCCGGGCCAGCTCCCCCCAGTTTTATTGCTCAGCATGGTCAGCATGACATCGGTACGGAGTGTCCCTTTGGTCGGTCGGGGTCAACTGTCCTGGCTCTGCCCCCTCCCGGCTTCTCGTGTACCCCCAGCCTCCCCGCTGGCAGGGCAGTACGAGGAGCCGGAGAGTCTTTGGCTTAGTGTAAGCACTGCTCAGCAACAAGTGAAACATCAGCGTGTTACCGGCGTTATTTCATCCTCAATCCACACACAGCACTAGACCAGCTACTAGGAAGAAAATCAACTCTCTCGCAGTTGAAACCAGGACACTAACTTAGTTACATTTTGTGGCAAGGTCATCCGTCTAGTTGGCCAAGAGAAGCCGGTAGGTGTGGGATTTTGGGATTTTAGCAAAGCTTTTGATACTGTCACAGTCTCGTTCTGGAGGAAATGTCCAGCGTACAGCTGGACGAGTCCGCAATAGGAGGGTGAACAGCTAGCTGGTGGGCTGGGCTCAGAGGGTTAAACGGGGTTACGCTGGGCTGCAGTGGGGTTCTGCAGGGCAGTTACAGGCCAGGGCTCTCAGTGTTTTCCCAAATTATCTGGATGCAGGGGTCAAAGACACCCTGAGTAAGTTTGCTGAGATACTAGATTGGGAGGAGCTGTGGGCTCCCTGGAGGGCAGGGAGGCCTTACAGAGAAATCCGGACAGACTGGAGCTGGGCAATCCCCAACCCCGTGAAACACAAGAAGAGCAAGTGCCAGACTCTGTACCTAGGAAGGAGCAGTCCCCGTTACACACACAAACTGGGGGACGAGGGGCCGGAGAGCAGCCCCGTGGAAAGAGATCTTGGGGTTTGGGTTGGTGGCAAGTTGAAAATGAGTGACCGGTGTGCCCTGGCCACCGAAAGGGCCAGCCCTGTCCTGGGGTGCATCAAGCACAGCATCACGAGCTGGTCAGGGGAGGGGTTGTCCCACTGCACCACCCTGGTGTGACCCACCTCCAGTACAGGGTGCAGGTTTGGGTGCCTCGATAGGAGAAGGCTGCCTAAAGGGGTGAGAGATGCTTGTCACTGTTAAACAGCCGGCTCTCCAGGTGCTAACAGGTGCGGTTTAATTTGCTTTAGGTGGAAGGGATGGACCAGAAGATGGCCTCTGAAATTTTCTCCGCAGCTTGTTTGCTATGATATTCTTTTAAACCCCTCATCTTGCATTTTTTCCTCTATTGCTTGCACTGAAGGTTTTCTGTCTGCATGTTCGTGCTGCAGTTCAGCATCTGATCGTGCTCTGGTTTGGGCTGCTGATCGCCTGCGCTGCTGGTCACCGCACTGGTCCCTGTGTTTGGAACCTTGTGGTTCTCAGCTGCAAGTCTTGAACAGAAGGTAGCATGGAAGAATGCAAATAAAGTTACCTCTGATAAACGTGCAGAAATAAAACCTTCTGAAGACTGAACAATATTAAATATACTGAGAGCCTGAGAAATACTGGAGATAGAAGTGTTTCCATTTACACTTCGCCATCCGTAGAGGCACAGATGTGGGATGGGTTTATCTGATTGTTCCCTGTCACTGTGTTCCCCTCCAGCAACTGTTCCTGTGCTGTGGCTGGAATGTCACATCCCACAGGACGTGCAGCAGGGGGAGGTCATTTGAGAGCCTGGACATGAAGACAACGCTTGGCTTGGCAGAATTCAGCCTTGGACTTATGTTTTCCTAGATTCCCGTTGAGGGTCCGGCACCGGAAAGCCGTCACTCTCACAGTGCGTGTGGCTGGAAGGGAGGAGTGCTGGTTGCAGGAGGTCTGGGAGCAGCTGAGCAGCCCTTGGGTTCAGTTTTCTTTCTGAGGGAGGTCGAGCGCGGCTTTCAGTGGCAGACGGTGGAGACGCACCCTCCCCTCATCCCCAGGTGAGTAGGGGGCAATCCGCAGGGAACCTCCCGCCTGTCTCTGCCTCGCCCCCTGCCTTGCTAGCGGAGCTCAGTCCCATTTCGAACTCACAGGTATTCGCATACTGCACACGTGCACGGCGAAAAGCTGCTGCTTGTTGGCGGAGTGTGGTGTCACTCGCCCTCTGTGCCGGGCGTCACCGTCGTTGACTTAATGACCGGCCTCTGCCTGGACTACGCGGTCGATGCGGTGAGTACTGGCGATCTTCTCTCGGGGTGAGCAGGGTTGTGTGGAGGAGCGTGGTGACTTCAGGGCTGAAAGGGAGCAGCGAATGCAAGGTCAGCAGATTTGTGGGTGGAATAAACATTCCCTGTTTGAGGTAGAATCTATTTTCGAAGTGCTTTTAGCAGCCCAGAGAGCAGAATGGTGTTGAGAAAGGGAGAGTCTGGGCGTGCCGGGGACTGGAGGGCGTGGAGCTGCTTTATTCCAGACAGGGGAGCAGAACTGAGATAGGCACAAGCGCAGTGATTTCAGGGTGTCCGTGGAAGAAGAGAACGGATCACACCAGAGCCTGAGTCTTCATGGAGGTCTGTGGTATAATTTCATTTAAAACTTTATGGTGGAAATTGCTGCGTGCTCTAGCTGCTGCCTGAAGTACAAGAAGAAACCAGCATGGAAATACTGGAAACTCCACTTAAACATGGGAAAACCTTTTGCCCTAAGGGTGCTTGGACACTGAACAGGTTGCTTGGAGAGCCCGTGGTGTCCCTGTCATTGCAGATATTCAAAACCTGACTGTGCAAGGTACTGAGCAACCCGCTGAGCCTGTCTGGAAGAGGGGTGGTGGGACTGGACGCTCTCAGAGGTCCTTTCCAACCTCAGCTGTGCCGTGGTTCAGGGAAAGAGAGTCACACAGGTGCTGGCACACAGGAGGGTTCTGGCATAGTCTGGGCAAAGCTGAGTGCATCTGTGAGCAGCCCTCACCCTGATGATACTGCCTGGAGTACGATACAGCCATGGGGTCCAGAGGAGGGCCACAGA
>VZTO01023980.1:0-11424 GCA_013400615.1 Syrrhaptes paradoxus
TGTTTGTTTGTTTGTTTACAGGGGACTCTGTACAACTTCCTTTAGACTATGTTTTGGTTTTTGCATTATGGTCTGTAAATAAGATAATCAATTTAGAAAGATATTCATGTAATGTGCAGTGAATGTCAAATTAATATGATGTCCTGACAGCTGAACACTGTGTGAATCAAAGATGTGTTGATATGTCTCTCATGCCTAGTACTGACAAGTACAAAAACCTCTGAACAGGCAACAAAAACCAAACCATTTTAAAATGGTACCAAAACTACTTCGAAACTAATACTTATGACAAATAGTTTATACACAATTGCAATGGTTTTAGATACTCAGTGTCTTAACAATCTATTAATACTCTGAAGACAATTTCAAATGAAAAGCCAGTATGTCAAAGGTAGCATGAACCAGGTCTAAGAAAAAAGCAGGGACAAGAAAGAAGTGGAAAGTTATCGTCTAGAAAACAGAGACATGACTGGAATAGACCATACAAAGCTTAGTAAGTAGTGAAGAACTGAAACTTAAAGAATTGTTACCTAAGATCTGAATTTAAAGATGCCCTCTTCCCCCCTATTTACCTCTCTCCTGCTTATCTGATCTTCTTTAGTAGACAAAAGTAGTAAAATCCTAACCCAACCAAACATTCATGAGTTACAGCGCCTCAGCAGTTACCAGACCTAAAATTAGAAAAATGAACACACAGGAAACAAAAAAAGAGGAACACTCTGTCATCAAAATAAGATATTCCTGTTCTCCCTACTGACTGCACCTAGGGCCAACCTTGGTACCCACCTGGCTGCACTACAAGCCACCTCAACAAACCTGAATGTCAGAAAAATCAACAGGTGGTAACAGGAGGGTTTTTTAGTGAACTCAGTTAGCTTGTGATTAGAAGATAAGTGGAAGTGCCTGCACCAAGAAGACGGCATAACTGAGAACAGGGGTGGGAAAGGGAGACAAGGGCTCCCCATTTTAGAAGCTAGGAGCTGTAAACTTTATAGCAAGGCCTTACGATGAAACCTTTACCTAAAATCACTGCTCAGTACAGACCACACTTCAAAAGCAGACATCTGTTTATAATCCAGACATGATATTTTAGTTGCTGCATGGATGTAGCATCTTTCTCCCACAAAGAGATCTCAGAACATTCCTCAGTCAAATAAGCATGCCTTACAGTGTTTTAAAAGTCTAAAGCATCCTCAACTGACACAACACCCACTTGTAACAGATATCTGCCCTTTTATATCATGTATCCAGAGCTCACCAACACCAAGAGCCTTAGAAATAACAAGTTCTGGAATCCCCCTACCCCCAGACGCAGCAAGTCACAAGCATTAAACAATCCCATCCTAAAATGCAAGTCTGAAATGTTACAGAACAGGAAGAGACACTAAATATATGCAAACTAACCTTACTGCAAACTCACTCCACTCTGAACAGTCAGTCAGCCTCTCCCATGTTTTAAATGTCCAATTTCTGTTCCTTTTAAATAGCAGGTAAGGAAAAAAAATTAAGGACACGCCTGGAAAAAAAAAAAAGATGGATAACTGGAAAGGTCTTTCAGTCTCTCCAAAAGCAGAAAGAAATCCAGAGGAAGAATTCAAGCAACCCAGAACAGCACAGGGTTGTCCTCCCATCCGAGATTAATTTAAAATTTTCCCTTCAATGCCAAAAATCTACTAAATACCTTTAAAAAGCATAACTTACGCACCTCACCTCTCTCTGCTACAATACCTTCTCTCATCTCAGTAATTCACCCTTTTATCAGTTAAGCAAACTGCTGAATGAAGAAGCATCCTATCTGAATTTTCAATTTGTAATGAAGATATATAACTTTCATATCTGTCTCCTATAACAGAAAAGACATCTAGAAGCACTTCTACATTGTCAGAAACTTTTAATAAATGATATCCAACCACCTGTCTTTTCGAAGTGTTCCTAAACACACTTAACTGAACCTGTATTCTGGGGAACTGAAAGATTCTCTCAGATTACTGTTTTGACCTGTCAATGCAGTCTAAGGTCCTTCTAGTCAAAATTGCATTAAATTTATAAATCAAAGCCATTTATTTTGGAGGCAAATGTGTCCTTCTTAAAGAAAGGAATTTAACTGTGATATTTCAGGAAAAACTGGGGATAAAACTGACTCTAAAGCTTGCAGAGGTAACATCAACTCCCATCGCCAGAGAGATTTTGTATCTCTTTTTATTTTGGGTGTGTCAGACAAAAATTTGATTTACTCAGATACACACTATACATTTTCAGGTCTCTTCACAAGTACAGTATTTTCCTACACCAAAAATAAAATTGTTCTAGACCAAAAGATATAACCCAAAGTGTCTTAGTTTTGACAGACATTAACATAAAACCATACACAAAGCAAAGCTAGAGAAGGAAAAATTCAATTTTTCCCACACTTCTGTAAGCTTGCTCACTGGGTTTGTTTCCTTTTCCCAGCTTTAGAGGGTTAAAACTACACTGCACATGTGCTCCATTCCTATATTGTAATAAACATACAAGTATAACACCATAGTATTACTTCTCACCTGTTCTGGATGCAGAAGCTTCCACCTAGTACGAAAAAGATGTTAACTAATTAAGACACTTGCTCAGTATGTTCCTTGATTATGACACTCTACACAATCAGTAACTATCTTAACAGAAAATGTTCCTCAGAATTACACAGGTATATATAGTCCTTCCAACCAGATCAGTCAAATAAAAAAAACATGCAGTGGTAGTACTGTACTCACAGACAGCAGACTAAAGCAAGCAGAAAGGACATCTCCACCAACAGCTTGTTTTGACCTTTGGACACAACACATTTAAGAGATTAGCTATTTTACCAGTAATCTCTAGATTGTAAATGTAGTCCTGAGTTTACTAATCCCTACAAATTGGTAACTATATGCATTTAATCTGCAATGCAAGCTCTCAGGCTCTCTTTGTCTTGTCTTTTCCGAAATAAGCATCTGCCCAAAAAAACAAAAAGCACTGAGGGGCTACTGATCTCATCACAAACAAATCAATAGCAGAGATAGGAAGCCTTTTTTTTTATGAGCATCAGGTATGACAAACCTCCTTAGTTCATTTATCTCACTCCTCCATAGATTCCTCTAAGACTCTCCTTTAAATATTTGCAGATTACATTTTTCTTCAAGCTCTTCCACTTCACAGCAACCCAGTCACAGAAATCTCATTACCAAATGCCACTCTTGATCCATTCTCAGTAACAGAATTGTAATTTACATTCACTCCTAGACTCTGCCTCTAACAATTCAAAAACATCAGAAAGTCTTAGAGGAAAAGGACTAACTGCACACTGTGGAAGACTCGAGCAAGACAGGGGAAGAAATGAGCACCTCTTTAGAAATCCCTGTGTCAGACATAACACTCACACAAAATTGTGGTTCTAAGACAATGCAACTAACTCGGCTGCTGTAACAGTTTTACTCTCCAGCCCCATTCAATCCTACAGTGGCATGCAGTACCACTCACTCCCTAGCCCTTGTACTAGTGCTCATCAAGCCCACTGGTGAGCAGGTAAGATTCCTACACCAGCAGGAAATTATTCTGTTCTTACGTGGAATTCAGTTTCTGCAGGCATCACAAGCTGAACCAGCTCACTGTAGGATCTGATCAATCCAGGCGTCAACTGCAACAGAGGAGGCTGGATCACAGCAATAACAGCAACGATCTGCGCAGCTTAAATTGTCGAGGTAGTGCTGTTCTGAGAGTGTAGAACTGTCTATAGTGAGACACTCTTTTTCTTCCTACATTTGCAACTCTACAGTCACTATGCTAGCCCAGCTTCCAGCTTTCAAACACAAGCCTATCATTAGACTGATTCCTCCTTCTCCAACTGTCGCACTTGCTCTCCTGTCCTATGCAAATATGTTCTCCACTGGCTCCCACTCTGCTAGGTAAGAAAAATTTAAAGCAAAATTGCTATAAAGACCCAGCTGACAGCCTTATTCAAGCATGACAAATAATTACAAGCATTGAGACATGCAGTTTACACATATGGTATCTCTTTCACCTGCAGCCAGAGACCTTATTCACCTCAAAGCATCCACAAAGGGCACGCGCTTTCAGAATCTTGCCTCAGCTTTAGTCCCAAGTATGTAAGGAGGAGTGAACAAAGAACCATTTCAGTCTTAGGTCAGAATGATCCTGGGAAGATTGACAGAAAAATGAAAGGAAGCAGGATATGAATGTGCACATCTCAAAAACTTTCAGTCATTATTTAACTTCTCTCTACCTTTCTACCTACACTCACACCATGACTCCAACCTGCGATCTTTCCTCATTGACAGCTGGATAGTTCGTGTGCCTGGAGTACTGTGTTGAATGGATAAAGGCTCTTTCAGAAGAACAGGCTGTGAAAGCGAGGAAGAAGGTTTGTGCTCCACGCAAAGGAGCGGATCGCATATGTGCAGCTTTGCTTTGGAGTATGCAGAGCTAGTCAAGAGACTAGCCACAGATACAACCTGCAAACACACCTGTAACCATATATATGGACATTTCTCCTCCCTTTGTGAGGGTGGTCAAACTTTGTTACAGATTGCCCTGAGAGGCTGTGGAGATATTCAAAACCCAACCAGATATGCCCTAAGCAACCTGATCTAACTTCAGAGCTGCCTCTGGCTTTCAAGTTGGCCACTTTGAGCAGAAGGCTGGTCCAGATGACTTTTAAGGGTCCCTTCCAATCTCATTTATTCTACAATTCTCTGCTGCATTCTCCTGCAGTATGCCCAGCCTCTTATGCGGCTGCAACGGTAGGATGCATGCTCCACAATGCACTATTTCACAGCTCAAAGTAGATTTCATTAGGAAATATCGTGGGTTTGGGTTTTTGGTTGGTTTTTTTTTGCATAATCAAGATCATCTGACAAGTTTTTTACAGTTACTAAAAAACTAAAACTAGTGTTCCTCATGCTGAAAGTGGAAAGTGCCTCTATAGGTCTGATAGCTGGTGGGGGGTAGAGGGGCTTGTACCACAGCCTGATTTCCTGACCAGAACGAAACTTGGAAAGAGATTTAAGAAGAAATTCAGCATATGATAAAGGCAAACGCTGTCTGGAAAGCAAAGTAACAAAGTGGGGGAAAGGTTGTGAAGCTTTTATTGTTAAGCTATAAATAAACAACTCAAAAGGGGTCTTGCTCACCACCATTCTGTCCTCCTGGCAGAAGCCAGTCATCCAACAACGTAGTCCTTCACAGAAAGATGCAGATGCAGAAACTTGTCAGAGGCAAAAAGAGTGGTCTGCTTTTAGGTCCCGAGTTGAGTTTGAATCTAGTTTTGTTGAACAAGTAAGAGCTACTCCAAACCTCTAAAGAATTTTTAAGGTATAGCTACCAATAAATAAACAGATAGGGATTGCAACCCAGGCAAAGGAGACCTAAACCTTTAATCTTAGTCTATAGGTTATTCACAAATGTAACATGAGTCAGGTGTGAGAAACAGGGACACATAGTAACACCAGCAGAAGAACTTGATATGGTCTCTTTTGTTATTAATAAAAACCTTCTTCATTGAGAAGGAAAAGGTATGATATAGGAATAAAAGCCACCCCTCAACAACAAGAAGGGGTAAGATTTGGATGGCTCTGCTTTCTAGAACGGTGGGCTAAAAGATACGTGTAGTTGTTGCAGAAAATCTTGGAACTCCTGAAAAACAATTTCAAGATCATAACAACTGACTGCCTCTACCCTGGCAGACTCAGTCAGGTTCACTAGTGCTGCCTTCCTGCTTCAAATTAAGAAAAAACTCAACTCAAGCACAGCATCCTGCTTGGCCACAGAACTAAGAATGTAGCTCACCTTGTGGGTCTGTTCTTCATCCAAGTACAGAAGGTCCAATACTTCATGCTGATATCCAAAAGCAATATGTTACTTTTATATATATATATATATATATATATATATATATGATGTTCTTAATCATGAAAAACAGCCTGCAAGGCACCTCATAAAATATGAAATAAAAACACTGAAAGCAGTGCTGTCAAAAGAACCCAAACAAAAAGAATTCCAGGAATGGAATAAGCCATTTTCCAGAGCAGCTGAGAACTGCAGTAACAATGGGAACACACCAATTTACATTTTAATGAAACAAGTATGAGGGAGAACGAGGCACAAGTGCAACTTCTCCAGGTATTTAGATGGGCAAAATAATTCCTTGGTCTCACTGACAAGATACATATGTATCTTGAATGTAAATATATTCAGGGACTACTATTCAAAGACAGAGTATTCGGTTACCCAAGTAATTGGTTATCATTGCATCGCTCCTGTTTTTCCCTACATCTATCTACCTTTTCCAAAGTCTGGCTAGTAAACAGTGTTGATGCATCCAGCACAGTCCCTATGTGACTGCACATACATTATTTACAAAGAATGTATGTATACAATATTACATTAAAAACCTACATTAAGACAAAACTCTTGAAGCCACAAAGTCAAGCACATAAAGGTTACAAAAAGCCTCAACTAAGGATATGTCTGTAGCACTGACCTGCTCCCCCACCTACATAGTCTTCAGTTACACAAACACACATTATTTTTCCCCACAGCATTTATCCAATGTGCACAGGAGGTAGAGCACTCGATTAACAAGCAACTACTCAGCACTGCATGTTCTTTCATATTGTTCATTGTACGGTAGTCCGTGGATTGTTGTACCGAAATCCTTGCTTGAAACACATCATTGTTAATTTTTTCTTGAGTTTTATTTATTGTGCTTATCACAGTATCATTTAAGTGCTCCACAATCCTAATTTGTCAACGCCACAGAAAACCAGTCAGTATTTCCCATATGGGGAAGGGAAACCGAGAGATAAGTGTTAAAGAAGGAATTCTAAATGCCATATTGGGGAGATCATGATTTTTTCAGTTGCTGATGCTACTCCGATTGATTTTATTTGTGGATGCAAGTATTCAGCACTTCCACAAAGCTGATCCTTGTATCCACAGTTTGGGCACTCAGAAAACAGAAAAGCAAGCAATTAAAGGCAATTTCCAAACAGTCCAATTTAAATCACCAGACTAACACTTTTCTTCCAGCAATGTTCTGCTTCAGTTGTCACAAATACCTGCAACCATAAAGAAGGCATCCTACAAATCGTCCTCTCATTGCTATGCTGCAAGTTACATTTCCAGAACAGAACACCCTGCACTTTAAGGAGGCTGATTAAAAAGTAGCATGTGATTCAGTAATTTAAAATGTAGTATCTGAAAACAAATACACAACAAAAGAGTCAAAAAATGCAAATTAGCTTTTGCCAGTTTCTAATTTTGGGGTATTTGCTGGTGCTACTCATTAATAGTATTTTATCTTTACATTGGCAGATAATCAAAAGCAATCTTCCATCACTTCACATCTAAGTAAAACATGTATGACACTGGTGGAATAGCACGCGAGGGTTAGAACAGTTTCATCTGCCATACAGACCTCTGACACTTGAGCTGAGAGATAAGTGTCAGCAGCACTGGGTCAGCAGCCTCTATATGGACCAGCACTTAAGGTGAATGGGCTCCACTGTCAGCAAATATTTGCGTAACCAACTGTCAGCGGAATGTTTCTCTCCAGATGTCAGCAACTACTGTATGCAGCTTTCTTTGCCCCAATTTCTCACTTCCCACTTGCCATGCATAGGAGTCAACCTCCTTGATGTAACACGTGTAGTTCCACTTCCTTTCTGTCTCACCTTCATTCTATTCTCCGTATTTTTCCAGTTAATTTCTAAACTACAGATTTATCCTACTCTCAAGTAGCTTCTTTGCCTGCAATTTTGAATACAATTCTAATCACTCACTTTCCTGCCCTGCCACCAAATTTGTTTTCCATTTGAGGCTCCTTGTTCAGTTTGCATCTCTTCCCAAGGAAGTTTCAACACACAACCCATGTTCCCACTACTTTCCAGCTTCAGTTTCCTTCTTGAGGGAAGCAATTTCTTATCTAGCAAGAGTTTCACTGCAATCACTTCCTGTTACTGTTTCTTGTTCCAGCATGTTTGCAAAGCACACTGCTTTCACACCACATGAAGCACACTGATACCACAGTCCCCAATCCCAAACCAATTTCACTCTTCTTATTCCTTCTGCATTTGAATGGAGTGATTTACTCCATTCAGGTCTTTGTATGAGGGAATGTGAAAAAAACAGTCATAAAATAAAATCTCCATTTTAAATTGTGTGCTTAGACCAGACTGTAGCCCATCCCACAGCAGATAGGGCCACAACACCACAAGTCCTTTTTTTGCATACTACAGGGGTATGTTTCAAATGTTTTTAGCTGTGAAGCTTAAACAAGCCTCTAAGATGCTTAACAAACTATTTTTTTTAAAGGGTAATAATTTGGGACAAATATGTCTACTTTCACAGGTATTACAAGCAAAAGCCATTTCAGCCCAATGGAGTTCCTATTCCAAGCTAGTTCTTTCAAAAACATCCTTACAAACTCAAGGAAAAGCAGAAATACACATTATGTTTTCCTTTAAGAGCCCTCCTTCCACTGAATCACTTTGTAGAAAATTTCCAACATTCCCTCAAAAAGACATTTAAGACTCAAGGGGTGGGGTGGGATGGTATATTAATAAGCAAGGACAAATTATAAGCACTAAAAATCTGTTTTATAATGGCATTTTTGGCCCATTGTAGTGTTAAGATGGGTGATATGAGAGCCATCCACAATGTCAAAAAACAACTCATGCAATGTTTCACCAGATACAGAATGTTGCTTAAGAGCAGATTTCCTCAGCCAAACTAAGCAAATCACCAGTTTAGTGTCAGTGTCACCTGCCTGGCCAACAGATTAAACCATGTTTTAGTTTTGTTTCAGACAGAAGAGAGAAAGTGAGCAATATGGTCTTCTTACTGGAAAGCAGAGAAGAAAGCATTACATTTACCATGTTGAATATCTGAAATTATAGAATCATAGTATGGTTAAGGCTGGAAGGGACCTTAAAGATCATTTAGTTCCAACCCCTCTGCCATGGGCAGGGACACCCTCCACTAGCCCAGGTTGCTCAAAGCCTCATCCANTACTTTTAAATAAATCCTGACTTTCACAGGAAGTAAACACAACGTCAGTACATCAGCGATTTCAGCAGCTAGCTCACCCATTCAGATGTCAAAGCATAAAACAAGCAAATTAAGTTAGAAACACTGGTCTTAGTACATAGAAGCAAGCAGCTAACAATCTAGTCACAGGCACAAACCAAGTCTTATTATGGTGCGTTAGACAAACCTCTTAATGTTCCTATATATTGTTTCTGCATTGGTAAATGTGGCAAACCATTGCACTCACACTACAAAAATACCTGTGCTTCCAAAAAGCCCTACAATTTTCAATTAATATTATTTGGGGACTACTGAATGAAAGTTATACAACTGAAAAAAATCTTTTATCTCAATCTCCAAAAAATATCTGCTACTGATAGGTCAGACTCTTCTGTACTGAAACAACATATACATTTATGTTTCATCATGATATATGGTAGTCACTTTATAAAGTACTGTTTGAGCAAATTGTCCCAATATAACAAAAATAAACTAACAAAAACACTAAAGGCCATGATTCCCTTGAGTGCCAAATTTAATTTGTTATAATCTATTTAAGTAATGTTTCCAACAAAAATTAAATCCTCAAGTGATTCTCAATTGGGTGGTCTAAGCAGCTTAAAGAGCTAATTCAAAAATGAAGTCGGCAATTTTTATTGGGAGTAGGGGAAAGCAAGAGAATCAATTCATTAATTGAAGACCTTCACAGTACTATTGAGAGCATAAAAAGAAGCTTGGAAGAAGCAGCTTGACTTTTCACACTAGGTTCACAAAGGGATTTTCACACTTTTCACAGTAAGCATTTGATAGTGGTGGAGATATTATTTTACCTCATCATTCAAGGACAGTTACCTGGATATGGAATACAAATATTGACATAGTTATTAGGATACACAGTCTTCCTAACTTGGTCTTTTTCTGTTCAGATCAATCTGTTTTGTGTTACATAAAGCAAATATCTACCAGGTCAAAGATTAAAATATTAGATCTCAAGATTGAGGCAAGAACCTGGGAAGAAATACACTTCTATTCCATTACTTTCTCCGCCTAAGACAGAAGTTGTAAGACAAGTCTCTTACACCCAGGCAAATGCCCTAAACTCCAGATTCTATATGCTGTCAGCTCTTCTCTCCACGTGATGAATCAACAAACTCCTGAGAAGGCTCACTGGACATGGGCAAGGATGAGGTGCTTGTGAAGCTCTAGGAAGAACACAGGAAGTGACTGACCACACCTGTGGCAAAGAAAGCTGACCGTATACTATGACAAAGAGGACCGGAAGGTGGCTTATACGATAAAGGGTCATAACAGCACTGACTCTCAGTTAAGTGCATCAACCAGTTGGGTAAATATTTGTCCAGGTGAGCAGCAAGAGCATTAATATCTTCCTGAGATAACTAGAGCATCATGGGGGAATATATACAACCTAGAGTATACAAAATGAGACTACCCAAAAGAGCTTTGAAGAGAGCATTGGGCTTGAGCTGTCTTAAACCCCCTTATGCAATCCCAGCGACTGGGGACACAGCGTTGTGATGATGAGCAATCATAGAGATCTGTAATAACAATCACATTTGTACTATGATCCAACAGCTTTGTCTATGCTGATTACTTATTTCTATCCCTAAACTTCTTCTCAAATAATAAATAGTCTTATATTCTGAACAACTAAAGGGAACATTTACATTTTACAAACAATTTCCTCTTCTGTCCCTGAATAAACTTAAATTAAAAGGAAATCCAATGCACCTCCCCAAAGTCCTACAGCATTATACTAACACAAAACAACACTTTCAAATCCTTAGAACTCAAGGGAGATATTTATTGATCTTCTGACTGCTATATATTTCCCTAGCAGATCTAATTCTTCTTTAGACAGGAACCGACAAGAAACAGGATTTGATAGCATGGATTTTGAGCATGTTATTTCAGTGATGTTACATTATAACTATTAATGTACATAAAATCATATATCCTGTTTACTGTGTCAGTGCAGCCTACTCCCCTGCTTGGCTAAAAAATCCAGGAGAGAACACTGGCATATTTAGTCTTTTTAGCTCACCCCTTGCCAAAATGGATCAAATCACAAGTCTGTCTCTTCCAATATCTGTTCTTCCACTATGCTAGTACTGGGCATTTTCAATTCTCAAATATATCTGCCTATATTGTGCAACATCATGTGTTTGAAAACAGAGACAGCTTCTTTCATGTTAAACACACAGTGTAAGTATTCCATTAGATTACTTTTTCACTTTATTTTAGGAAGGAGCACATTCCCCTCCCCTCTCTGTCATGAAAATATATTCCTAGGGTCTGGAAGCCAAATTCTTCACTGGTCCAATTTCACTGAAACAAAAAAAAAAAAAA
>VZTO01023982.1:0-51887 GCA_013400615.1 Syrrhaptes paradoxus
GTATCCAAATGGTCAGAAACATACATGTAAAATGTGCAACAGAAGAGTGTAATTTCAGAGGTTCTGAATTGATTTTGTGTTTTTCTTTTCTCTCTGTGTTTAAGTTAATTTAGCCATTCTGCTCTTCTGACCTTTGGCCACTCATGTAATGTTAATTGAGAGATTAAATTCTGGTTTTGTTTATTTTGTCACTTAATAGAATTTCGTACAGAAAAACAGGTATTACAGGGTGAGGAATCAATGAGTGTAACAACAACAAAAAAATCTCTATTTTAAGATGTTGTAAGACAAAGCGTACCCAAATTCTGTTGTCAAGGTTTTTCCATGTTGGTGAAGTCTAGACAGTTGCTTTGTGTGTGTAAATCTAAGAAGTAGGAGAACCCTGGCTAAACACAGCTCACAAGTGATGAAGGCTATGAAAGCAGAGAAAATAGGACTGTAACCAGAAGCTTTGTGTGTTCACGTGTTCAGTCCTGTTCCATAGGATCAGGCTTTGTGGCACTGCAGTGTAAAACTTTAATTTGTCTGGTGTTTGAAAAATGACTTGCACTGAACACACCTATTAAGTAACCACTGGTTTCTTGCATGATTTTTTCCTTCCTGTAGTTCTTTCCTTGATCAAGTCTAACCACCATTTTTCTTGCACCTACGAATCCCTCAGATAGATAGATGGTACTTAATGGCCTGCCTTGAGACATGATTATTAATCCTCAGAGGGAGAGATCAGAAAATCCTCAAATACAAGAAAAAACCCCAAGGTGATTTATAGATTACAACTCTCTTCATAATTCTGATAGAGGAGGAAGTCCATTTTTTTGCATTGTAAGGAATTTAAATAAGTGTAGCTTTGTGATAGAGNTTTTATGTTGGGGCTTTTTTTGCATGAAAAGATACCAAAACCTACAGTTTACCCTGACCTCTGCCCTAGAGAAGGTAGAGAGTTCCTGCATGATGAATTAGTGATGCAACCCCATGCATATTGCATTAGGGCAAGGAACAGTGCAGCAAGTGATGTGTACTAATACAAATAAACCAGCACAGGGTGGCACAAAAGTATTCTGCAGTATTTGTGAACTGCTGTGTTCTGAGGGCTTGACACAGCACTTTCCTAGATAAAAAGGGTTTCATTGTGTAAAAGTTGTGAAAGAAACACTGCTATTCAGTGTGTTTCAGCTGTTTATCTGTAGGGAGTTAGTATTTGCTGTCTAGGTGGTTTTCTGGAGATTTTTGGTGGGTTGTTTTTTGGGGTTTTTTTTGTGGGGTTTTTTGTTTGTTGTTTTAGAACTGGCTGGAGATCTTGCATGATAAGCACAGTGCTGCTTACAAATATGTGACCAACCCGCATGGCAATGAAGTCTTAAATCAAAAATGCAGAGAATTTGTAGGTGGTTTAGTTCTGTTTCCTGTTTACATCAACTTAAGAATAAAGCTTGTTCATTTGAATTTAACACGTCTGTATTGCTTGAATTTACATCTTGAGCTACAAATAAATGTACTGACAAGTCTCCTAGTGCCACGTACCACTATCTTAGAAAAACTGTCTTGACGAAAGAGAGCTGATGTTAAACTTGCCTGCTTAGCTTAGGTGGACTTCACTGCAGTTGTTCTGATTGGAAAGAATTTAGCAGCTTCAACTAACGCTGATTGTGTGGAATATCGTTCATCTGCTGACGAAAGGCAAAAGCCACTTCCTGTCTTTGAGCATGATGTGGTTTCTGTACTGTTCTGTGATGTTCATTAAAGGCCTCCAATGTTTGACTGTTTCTGCAAGAGAATTGATCAGTGCCATAGTTCAGTTTTCTACTTACTGAAGTTTCACATCAGCCCTGGAACTCCTTTAAATTCATTTTCTTAAGCCATGAAGACCCTACCATGAGCATTTTGTTGCAATGTGCTGTTTGGAGCTTCCTCTGGCCTGTCATTGCAGATGTGATAGGAGTAGCCTAAACCCTCAAACTCTGGCAACTTTGCCACGTTTTGCTGAGACAGTTGAAATTTATCCCTTCCAAAGCAAGACATCTGAAGGAATGGCTGTACATCCATGTCTCTTCTTCACAGTATGCATGATCACATTACTTATGTACAACAGTGAGTTTTTAGCTCATTTAGCCCCATTATTTAGCTTTTTTGCTTTGGTTCTTCTTGCCTCTTCTCATCACATTTATTTTTGCAAAGACTTCAGTTGTGTTTGCACATTCAAAGTACCGAATATTTTGTGAGGCAGACTTCTCGTTTCCTACATAGTATTTGGAACTACATCTACCATTGCAGAGATGGGGAATGCCCTCAGTTTCAGTAGAAAAGTTTTCTACGTCCCCTTTTTCATCCTATTGTGAGATCCAGTAGTTTCATTGCTGGCTGGTAATACCTAGGCAGTGAGTCCCCCTTGGCAGAAGATAAGGACCTGGGAAGTGAAAGGACCTGGGGACAAATCTGCTTGCTAAGTCTTGCAGGAAGATAGTTATGAAAGTGAGAAAATAGGCATGTTAATTCAATTTGAGAATTCTAAGCTACCTAAATCTTAAAACCTGATGATTTTGTATCAGTGCATATACCTGTGCTAGGATGAATCCTACTCTAGGTTTGCTGTGGGTCAGAAAGGGTTTGCAAATTACTGTCCATTGTACACTTAACATTGAGAGTGAGTTACACGACTGGAAAAGCCATACAAAAATCATGCAGCATGGTCTGTGCTGTGTGTCACCATTATTCATAATGAGGTTCCTTATCATGATTAGATAATATCACGGATGTCTTGGTTTTCCTTAAGCCTTCTCTGCAATCATTAAAACAGTTTAAAATTTATTTCTGCAAAGTCTGTTATGAGGATTATGAACTAGACTTTCTGATATGTCCTTAGATATGTCACTGGATTTGAATGAGGCTTGTCTTGGAGTACAGAGGGGAAGCAATTTGTTTTTATTTCTACAGTTACTTGCATGTCTCCATGTTTACTATACCAGGCACTATCAAACTGTCAGGTGTAGATCAACTACCTCTGAGAGAAATGGTGTTGCTCTGCCATCTTATGGTAGAGCTGAAAACAGAATACAACACTGGCTACTTTAGTTTCCGTGAAGATTACTCTATGTGTATTAATGTGAAGCAGCTAGAAGAATAAATGTGAATGCACTTGATTCTGCTGTTGACTGTATTTTAACTATAAATAAAGGAAATATCCCATCATTGTTCAGTAATCCTGTTTGGCTTAGCTTTCCCCATGTCTCTGAAATTGTTTTCTTTCTGGGCTTAGGCTGACTTTGCTTCTGCTTTCCCCACTTGCAGTACTCTGGTAGTATAAGTAGCAGAGAGAAGACCAAATTCTGTTTTGAACTTAGTTGTAGACTTCCTCTCTTGCTCTCTTTTTCTCTGTGTCTCTATTTCCATATAAAGGTGGGGAGTGTGAATCTTGCAATCTTTCACAAAGAAACCCAAAACTCGCTACCCCAATTTCAGCCTGGAAAATACCCCCAAAGATTTTTAAATCCACTTTTCTACAGTTCTGGCACAATATAAATAGCTCTACAAGTGTGCTATTCTGTCACTGTTTTCTTTCCTGGCTTGACCTCTCAGTCCAAACCAGTACCTGAGGGCTGTGAAGCTGCTCTCTCATTCTCCCTTTGGTGGTTTGCATTTTCCACTGGGTCCTGAAAATTAGTTATTTAGCTATGGAGACCAAGCCTGGCCAAAAGCAAACAGACCGTGGTTTTGTGCCAGTTTTCTGTAACAGTAGAAGCTGGTCTCTGTTGACTGATCAAGAGCAAATATATGGATTACTTTTGGACTTCCTTTCCCTGGACCTTTAAGCTAGCCTGACAAATCATTCATCTCTGATCACTACCACTGGGACTTGGCTCCATCTCTTTGTAAGGCAGTGGTACGCCCTGTGAAATGGACTACACAAGGGTACCAAGAGTTTTGGACTTCCAGTGCTGAACTTTGCAGGCACAGGGAGTGCTGTCCTGTGTCCCATTCTTGACGTGATGTGAAGTACAGACGCTGTACTGGCAGCGCAGCCATGCTAACGTACACAATACATTTTTATCTTCAGTATGTATCTGAAAACGCATGGAAGAGTTCACTTCACTGCTGTTTGCCTGAGATGGCATATTTAGGTATTTAGAGCATATTCTTTAAGCACTGTAAAACTGTAAATGTTTTTAATGTCTGATCTTAACATGGAAAAAGGTATTTGCTGTGCTTGACAAAAATCAAGTAATCTGTTGAATTTAATGGGGGCCATGTGTCTGTTATGCATCAGTTTAATAGATGTGTAGTTGATGTTGCGTTTTCCTCCAAAGTTGCGCTCCTTTTTTGCACAGGAGCCTCTGATAGATCTTGATGCATGTCCAAAAGCCTGAATTAAAGACCAAATGTTCTGGGAAACAGTGTCTTGGGGGGTTTCTGTGGGCTTTTATTCCAAGTACTCTCTTGAACATTCTTGCCATTGTATACTTTGTTCTGTGCCCTGACGGGTCAACTGAAGAATTTAGGAGGATGTAGCAAGTTGCAGTAAAAACATTATCAAAAGCCAGCCTTTCTGGTTTTACTGCTCCCTCTAAGTCCTTTCTTTAGTTAATTAGAAGCAATAAAACATAACTAAATGTCTCTCTGTGAGCCAAGAACGCTGGCCCTTTCAGTTATATGGAGAGCTGTAATGGGAACACAGTGGTAGCAGGTGAGGAAATGTTAAAAGCATGAAGTTCTCAGAATCTCAGTTCATCAGCATCCAAGGGAATCACATCTATTAGTATGACTAATGCTTGGGAGGATGTGACATGGATGTAAGTTGTGCAGGGGTGGTAGCAACTCTCCTCTTTGACCTATGGAGTTACCAGGCGACTGTATCTTTTAACTTCTGCTATGCTGCTAAAGGTCTATAAAGATACTTTGCCCTTTCAGGGATCTTCATACCTTAAGAAAAGGGACTTCATAGTCCCCAGAGCATGATAGCTGAAACTTAAATATTGCAGAACATCTAGTTGAGACATGTTTACTAACCCGAACCAGACAGGAGGTCATTACAAAGGTTGTAACAGAACTGAAAACTGTCTGTTTTTAGGACAATACTGTGTCTAAAACCCAGTTTGGCTGAAGTTTTGTGATTGCTTTAGGTATTTTAAATTCTAAGTGGAGGCTGCAATCAAAAGGAATGAACTGATCTGTCTGGTGCACGCATTCATTCCTCTTCCTTTGCATTAGCACTAGCATTTATTTTTTGAGTAACAGATTTGATCAAGAAGCCAATCCAGCTATAAAAGCAAATCTAGCTACATAAAAAAAGAAGAGTATTCAGCTCTCCACGCAGCCTGGCCAGAGCTGGGTCTGGCACAAGGGGAATAGCAGCAACAGGCACTTTCATGGGAGATGGGGCACAACTGCCCTCTTGGTAACAGCCTCAGTTTGGGTTGGTTTAAAGCTATCATGAGCCTACAAGCACTGTGAGAACATACTTCAGTGTTTTGGATCACGTGTGAAGCCTTTGCTTGTGTTTTTTTCAACAGTTACTGTTTGTTCTTGGTATAGTAGCAATCAATCATCAGCACTGTTTTTATTAATAGGTGGAAATTAAATAGGATGACAATGGTACTGGCTTAAAACTTTTGTCTCTGACCTTTTTATAAATATTTATTTGCTTAATTTTTAGACAAAAATTTTTGCTTCCCCAAAAATGTCCCTGTGACTGAAAAATCATGGATATGAATCTTTCTGGAAAATTAATTGGTAGCTTTGTGAGCATTATTACTGCCAAATTTTAGTTTACGAGTCTTTTTTGCAGTGTTTACCCAAACCTGTCTATCCTAAACTATAGAAGTAGATTCATGTGGGAATATTGAGGTGAAATTCTGTGGTTTGGTTGTGGATTTGTTTCGGGTTTTTTTAAATGCAATGAGCTGTGTTTTAAAGGGTCACTGATCACATCCAAACTATTTCCAAGGTCACTTGCAACCTGAGGTTACATCCCACCTGACAAAACCCTCAAATTTAAATGTGTCTTTTCTACATAAAGCAACTTTTCTAGGAAGAATAGAAAGTGGGGTTTTATGACTTGCAGTCTGGCCATCTCGGTGGTCCACTAACCTTCACCAAAAAGCAGCCTGCGTTCCCTCCCATCAGCCCTTGACCCTCTTTAAAAACACCTCAAAGCCAGAAGAACAGAGCAACCATTCTGGAAGGTTTTGGTAATGAATGTTATCTATATACTTTGCTTTCTCTTGGTCTTAAATTTATTTGTATCTGTGTGCGGGGTTTTTTTAATAATCTGATAGGAAGAAGCAGTTATATATTTCTGCATCATCGAGCATATCTTTGGGAATAAAATGCTTGTAAATCAAATGCACAGCAAAAGAAGGGACAGGCCAGACCGACCAACATTGATCAGTGCTGTTATTTTGGGGCTAGGGACTGGTTCTACCTGCTAAAACATGGATCAGGCCTAGACTTCAAGCACGTGGTAATTTTGAACACTTGTTGATGTAATGGCTTTGATTTGTCTTACTATAAAGCTACAGGTCGCTAACAGGATGTGAAGCCAGCTCTGCATTGAGATTCATGACACGTGTGGATGGAGATCAAGTCGTAAGATGTGACCTTTGCCTTTCTTTGAGGAGCGATGCTGGCAGCGCTGCCTGCCAATGCGGTGGGTTGGGAGCCGTAGCAGCTATGCAGTGGGGGAAGTAGGTAAAGTCGTTAGTAACTCTGTTTGCACACAGGATGCAGATAACTGCTTCAGGAGAAGGTTAAATAGGTAGCAAAAAAGGAGAACAAAGAACAGTAGGACAAGAAAGCGTGCACTTCTGTTTTGCCATCCCAGACGAGGAGCAGGTTGTACGGAACGTGCCCTTCTATGCTTTTCTTTCCAACCTCTTTGGCTGCTGCACAGTAAGTGTTGCCTCTCTGTCATAAATTTGAAATGAGCTGATTGTTTATTCATTTTCCAGTGGACTGGATGTTTCTGTTTCTCATTGGTGATATGACAGATGTGGCTTGCACAGTGTTGCTTATAACTGCAGAGATTGTTCTTGTTTTATATTGTCCTGTTGGACGGAGAGTGCTACTGTATGTGGAACTGATTTTGGAGGTTTGGGGTTTTTGTTTTGTCCCTGCAAAATACAAAGGAATTAATGAAGGAAAGCAGCCTTCAAATTTTTTGATTAGAGCTGGAATGATATTGGTGATGCAGGTTTCAGAAGCTGCAGAGTTAGGGGTCTCCACAGGGCCAACATGAAAACTGCAATCTTGAGAAGTTCTGTATATTCATAACAGAAAAAACAACTGCAACTCAAAGTTTCTAGGACAGGGTTTGTATTCAACTGCTTGTTATGAAATTGCATATTCAGAGTAAAAGCTGTTTTTTGTTATCCTCTGACTGGCAGAGGAAAAGAACAACAAAACCCTGGAATAAGTACATAAATGATTGTTGGGATGTTGACCAATGGTGGGTTAGGGGGGTATTGTGAAGTCCTTTGCCAAATTATAGAACATCTTTAATAGACTGGGGTTAACAGGTCAGTTGTGAGATTGGTTTTGTAGGGACCCTGAGCAGAATTTAAAAACATGAGTCTTGTCCATAGTGATGGTAACCACAAAAAGAAAAACTGTTTAATTAGTGGTGCAACTTATTTTAAAAGAATATATATTTTGCATTTACCTGTTGACATCTTGAAAAAATGCACTTTTAATAGGTTATGACTAGGAAGGTCTTCAAGACGGAAATTTGTATTAACATCCATGTATTGTTTACCCCATGTTTCTGTCTTCAAAGTTTGATGCATTTCCCGTGTGAAAATTACGTTTTTTTGTGGGAATATTGAAGGTTGAAATATTGAATTATTTTTTTACAAAGAGAGGGGAAGCTGAAGATCTCAACCAGTTAAGCCAAGAAAAAAAGCAACGTTTTTCCTTGTCTTGAGTAAATATTTCTTTGTTCTCACGTATAAATGTCCCTTGTCCTTTTTTGGTACAAATGAGACTTGTGGCCTCTGTCATCCAGAGTAAAACTGCTGCTTCTCTTGATGACTGTAATGCCTTGCTTGGTGCTTATATACTTATATATGAATTCAAGATAGTTCAGATAGTATTATAATTGTATCTACCACATTGTTCATTCATTTCCAAGTCAGGCAATACTTGCTGAAACTGCTAAGACAGAAGTTTTAAGTGGTGAATTTGCAGGGTAATTCAACTTATGCTTTCTCTTTTGTGAAATCTCTCAGTTTAGCTGCTGATGTGTTCCTTATTTAGGATTTGAATAGCCTTCTAAGAGACTTGCACTTAAATTGCTATTAAAAGTGGAGCTTAACCACCAAAGTGATTTGGAACTGGCACTGTTGGTTGCAGCAATACTGAAATATTGTTAAAAACCTGAGCCCTGTCCTTAGTTGCCTCTAAAAAATGGGATGTAAACACTGCTTTTTTAAAAAAATTACACTTTGGTGCAGAGAACTATCTTTGTCTCATACGAGACTGAGCATGCTGCCAACAAAATTATAAACTTCTGGTGTGCCTCAGGTCTGTGAAATTGGCCAAATAGAAACTGTGCAGGAAATATAAATCATTGCCTCTTCAAGAGCTGTAGAATTTGTGAGGGCAAATAGCAGCTGACATTCTGTTCATGTGTGTTCTACTTTGATGTGTAGATCATCCAGGGTAAGTGTTGCTAGCAAAGCCAGCAGTGGTAACTTCGTTTTGTCATTTTGCCTGGAAAAAAAAGTTTTTAACTAGTATTTTACAGCAAAGATTTCGGTAATGGCATATAAAAGAATCACACCCCGTTAAATTTGGAAAACTTACTTGTGCAGGTAAGTGCTTTATGGCTGGATTAATGAGTAACTTCTACTTCAGTTAGTTGCAGTTCTTGTGCAGTGTAGTATTTGGACTTCTCTTTCCGTATAAAAACTTTCCTTGCTTTCACTCGCTCATTTAGCACGCCAAGATGCGCATTGCCTCTCGTATGCTGCAGTTACTCCTGACTGGGATAGTTTGTCTTACCGAGGTTCGTGCTGTACCATTCACTCTTCAGAAAGGTAGGATGAAAATTTCACCTCTAGCTTTAACAGCTTTCTAAGTACTAATGGGTTTGTTCCTAGGCAGCGACAAGCATGGGGGTCACAGCAGAAATAAAGAAGCTGCACTAGTTTCACCCCTTGAGTTTTTGACCCTAAGACCTCATAGACCTAGACACAAGGTAGCATTAGAATAATTGGCTAAGTTTTCATTCTTTGCTTTTGCTCCAATCCCAGTCTGTAAGTGAAAGTTACCTTTTAATGAGTAATTCCCATTAAACTTTTGCCTGGTGGAACGCCACTCATCACCGGTCTCCGCTTGGATATTGAGCCATTGATCGCAATTCTCTGAGTGCAACCATCCAGCCAGTTCCTTATCCATTGAGCCATCCTTCCGTTAAATCCCTGTCTCTCCAATTTAGAGACAAGGATGTCGTGCAGGGAAGTTTCAACTGCTTTGCACAAGTCCAGGTAGATGACAGAAGTTGCTCTTCCCTTATCCACCAACGCTGTAACCCCATCATAGAAGGCCACCAAGTTTGTCAGGCACGATTTGCTGTTAGTGAAGCCGTGTTGGCTGTCAGCAATCACCTCCTCACTGTATCTTTGCACATGGGAAAAAGGTGGGTTCAGTGAGACAGGAAAGAATGGAAGAAAAAATCAGATAAGTGAACTGGGTCATTTCTATATAAAGCATTTTTTTAAAAGCTAGGTTAGGTAGCATTGTGTCAGCATTATTGTGACACTGTAATCACTTGCATCAGCCATGCTAATCCTGAGGATGCTTGCAAAACCCTTTTTATAGGTGTTGTAAGCTGCATTTTACAGTTTGGAGGATTCCACGTTTCCCGGGCAGTGTAGACAAGTATTGATCTTCCATCCTTTGAATACAGCCACCTATCTGCCAGAAAAACAACAAAATGTTCCAAGTTCATGAATGCAAAACTTTTCTCAATGTAGTGTTTAACAGAATTTGTAGTAAAATATCTTAGAGATGTGTTTGGCTTCAATGAGTTTCCATGCAGCTTTAAAAAAAAAATAAAATTGTGGCTGCTGCTGGGTTTGGGAAGTACGCTACAAAGAATTCCTGTGTTACAGTGTGCTGCTGCTTGGCAAAATTGGTTGCTTTGCTTCTATCTTTCTTAAAATACCACCAAATCAGGAGTTATCACCACAAATATTAGTTTCTATAAATATACTCCTTTACAAGTACATACATATTATAAGCTTCACTTAGCCATAGTAGATGATAATAACAGTGAGTTAAGAAGTTAGCCCAGTAATAGATGTTCTGGAGAAATTTACTGTTTTGTAGGTCATCAAGTCCTATATGGTACACATTTTAACCCCGTTTGTCCAAAATATTATAAGTACAAATGCTTTGTGTAAAGAGATTTCTGAAAGCAATGATGAAACAGTGACTTAGTCCCAGAATAATTACTTGAAAGAGAATGTTGACAATCAAAAAGTTCAAGTAAGTATGGACCTAACAAGAACATTAAAAAATATATATACAGACACACATTTTCTCATGGAAGGCAAAATTTAATATTTGTGATAGAATTGAACCAAAAAGTGCTCATTTGGAGAACATATGCAAAATAAAGTACGTTGCCTTTTTCTTAGCCCAATTTAACCTTAGTCTGGGCAGTTTGTATTGGGAATTGTAAGGTATTGTTCCTGTCATGGCAGAGGGACTGCAGTGACCTCTATGTGAGGTCATGCCATCCAATTCAATATTACTAAAAAACAGAAAGAACTTAAATCCGGGCTAAATCCTTCCTTCTTTTTCCCCCTTTACTCCTCAGATCCCAAGTGTGGGCAGAAAGTTCAAGAGACAAAACCATGGAGTTACCTTAACCTTTTCACTCGGATTGTTGGGGGAAACCAGGTGAAACAAGGCTCACATCCATGGCAGGTTTGCACAAGCAAATGTGGTTTTATCTTCAGAACAAAGTCCTGACTTTTTGTAGAAATGACGGAAGAAGAGAACAGGTGTATGTTGTGCTTACTGACACTTAGAGTCTATTGTTGAGCTCCACTTTGCTTTTATGAAAAGCAGTGAAGCAGGAGCAGAGGACATGGGACCTCTTCTGCTCTCTAAGAAACCTTTGCTTATCATTTATTATGTTATCATTATTTCTGAAAGAGCATCTGTAGATCTGTCTGTTGTAAAGAGGCAGGAGTGAAACTGCTCAGAAATGGAAGGACACTGAAGGACACCATCCCCAGCCCCTGACTATTGCCAGGCATCGTGGATCTGCAGTGCTCCCAGTGACCTGCAAAGGAGAAATTCTCAAGTAGTAACCTTTACAGCGTGCCCAATACCTCAGTGGCTTGGCGTTTAGTTACGTGTATGTTGCTTTTATTGAGGTACCAAGTCACGGTAAGGTTTAGGATCCCTTAGATTCAAGGGCTATAAGAATGCTATGAAAGTGTGTTTGCTTGAAATGCAGCATGTACCTTAGCTATGTGAATCTTTGGAGAATACCTGCGTGTACTCTCTCCTTTCTTCCTCAAACCAAATCAGAGCAGATATAAAGATTTTCTTTATTTGATATGCTTGCTTTATGTGATGCAGGTTTCCTTGAAACGAAGGCAAAAGCATTTCTGTGGAGGCACCATTGTTTCTGCTCAGTGGGTGGTCACGGCAGCTCACTGCATCTTGGACAGGTATGGATGGGATATTTCAGGAGCAGCTGCAGGTGCAGAGAAGCCTTGATTGTAAAAGTGTGTGTGTGCTGTAGCATAGTTTTGTGGCAATTACTTGCAGGTGCTACTCTTTCATTTGTAATCAATATTTTCTGTGTTTTAACAGAAAGGGGAAAAAAACCAAAACCTTTGAACATCTCAAAAATAATTAAGAATAAAATAAATGTAGAGAGATTGATGGAGACTGATTTTGGAAGTGTAGGTGAAAGTCTGTACCTAACTATAATTATCAGGTGACTGCAATTTTTTTTTCTAGCAATAACAATTGACAGAGTGTATGCAATTAAATGGTGAGTGGATATAGTACTGACCTCTTGCATGCTGATGATTTTCAGCCTTAGTGCTAAAAAAAACAAAGAGAGGTCTGTGAATGTTGTATGGAAGGTTTCAGTCCTGAGTCTGTTATGGCTTCACTGAGATTCTAACTCCCTTATAGTTAATACTGAGTCTTCCTGACAATGGATCACATGGCATTATAAATTTGATCTGTATCTGGCATTGTATGTGATCACATCGTGGTCAAATTAGCCAATAATTGCAGAGTTTATGTTAATTACAGAAGGACAGGCAATATCTAAATTGGTGTAAAGCCTTTTCATCTCCCAGTTTCTACTGTGGGGCATACACAGCTCGTGCTGACTGTACGTATTAAGTGCTCTAAAATCTGAAGATTAAAGGTATTAGGTATTGGAAATAATAACTTTTCTGTTTAAAAACAACTGTATTTTTTCTTTTCATTTTGAAGATTCTGTAGCTGAACTTTTATTTTTCTGTTCTACAGTAACCTACTCCAGTACTTGACTGTCACTGCAGGAGAGCATGATTTGAGGATCAGGGAAAGTGGTGAACAGACACTCCCTGTTAAGTATGTCATTAAGCATCCAAACTTTGACCCCAGAAGGCCGATGGACTATGACATTGCCCTTCTGAAGCTGGATGGAGCCTTCAACTTCAGTAAGGCCATAGTTATCTGTGATCTTTTTCAGTGGGGGGAGGTAAGGCCTTTGTTTCTCCCAGATGAAAAGTCTTGAAACTCACTTTAAACCCATTTCCTAGCTGTTAAATTCTAACACTAAAAAGCTCCAGAGTATTTTGCAACTGAAGTGTTTAAAATACTGAAGGTAAGTCAGAAAAATGTATCAGTTGAGTTAAAGGGTCTTCTTCAGAATTAATACTCTCTTGAAGAAAAAGGTATTGTTCTTTGTATGCAGGAGATTAAAATTTGACCAAATAGGTGTTTATTTTTCATCTAAGGGGTGGGTGGAGATTTCTGCCTCTGGTGAACAGTAAAGCTAGCCAAAGGCAGACCAGAGCTCAGAGTGTACCGCAATGCTGTCCGTACCTCACTCGTACCCCCTCTGCTATTTGTCCTTTTTCCTCTCCTGCAGGCTGCAGAAGGGAGTGTGTAGTTGGCTTTGGCAGTGGCAGAGTGGCCCCTCTGGGGGCTGTGAGGGGAAGGGAAAGGTGAGGGAGGACAGCTGTTAACGCCCCTGGCCTGTGAGCCAGCTGTTCCCAGCTGCATACCAGCTTTGCCTGGGGGTCATGTTTTCTGAAAGGCTGCTTCACACCAGTTTTATGTGATATTGGGGTGCACAGGAGAGTCTGCCTGACACCTAGCTCTTCCAAAGGCTCCAGCTCACATCACTGGGCTGCTCTGTCTTTGCTGCCACAAAGGTGAGTGACTACTTTTTCCAGTGGTGTTTTTGGATCATGATAGCAGCAAAGTTTAAGCTGAATGGCAAGGCCTGGGCTCTAGTTTGTGCTGCTCAGGGCTTTCTATTTCCATTCTGAAACTCCACAAAGCAGAGGCACAGATAAATTGTCAAATGCCAGATTAATTTTTCAGATTCTTTTTTTTTTTCAGAAAAATAACAACACATTTTAGTTTTTAAAAAAAACTGAGAAAGGAAGCTTTTTGTTGTTGTTCTTGCAAATACTTATCAATAAAATTCATGTCCATGTGTGGCAGGTTCATCAGTTTTGCCAGCATGTCTTCCTGATCCAGGTGAGAAGTTTGAACCAGGATATATCTGCACTGCTTGTGGTTGGGGCCGTTTAAATGAGAGTAAGCCACTTGAATTTTTCTTTCGCATTCAGGTTCTTCAGCGTCTTATTTCTGAAGCTAAGAGCTTGATTGCATAGGTCACAGACTGGAATAAAACAAACTGGTCATAAGAATTGTAATCTCAAAATGGGACCTTTGCTGGCTTCTATGCCTACCTGTGCATATTATCTCTGTTAATAGAATATACAGACCTGTATTTCAATTTTGAAACATTTTGGAATTTATTCAAGTAAAACTGCTTGTGTACACAAAAGTGGATGTTTATGTAGCCATAAAATGGCTTGGAGAAGGTTTGCAGCTCTCTTTTTTGTGTGTGTGTGTGTATTTGCAGGGACTTTAAGTTTACCTTTCAGCATTTCTCATGGACAATTTTTTTTGCATTTCAGATGGAGTACTCCCTCAGGTCTTGCATGAAGTCAATCTACCAATCCTAAACAGTAAGGAGTGTTCAAGAGCATTATCAACTTTAAAGAAACCCATCCAAGGTGACACTATAATGTGTGCTGGATTTCCAGATGGAGGAAAAGATGCCTGCCAGGTCAGCTGAACAGAGGGCCTTGTGTGCTGACGAGTGTTTCTCAGAAGCTCAAGGCCCTGCGTGCCTACGTGAATAACCACACTGGTGAAATGTGATATTTGGAGTCTATTTATTTTGATAGGTGAATTCTTTCAAAGGTCCTGTATGGGCCAATGCACTTAATTACATGATTCCATTTTAACTATCGTATGAGTTGTATGACAGGTTCCTGAGAGCAATTTTGCAATGTATGCCAATGCAATAGTGCTTAGGACTTTAGAACTTCAGAACACTTGACAAATTAATCAGTTAATGTTGCTAACATCCTAAGGAGGAAAGTAGAAAGCATTGCCTTGGATTAGAGGAAGAAAAGGAAGTGAGACAAAAGGTAAGTGATTGTTCCTTGTCATGAGGGTAAAAAAAAAACACCCTCCTTGCTCCTTTTTACATGCTAAAACACAACAGACGTGCACCCATGAGGGAATTAGGCTGTCTCACCCCCTCTTGACAATCGTGACTTAACACAGTAAAAAAGAAGGTGTCCTTCTTCACAGGTTGGTTTTTTTTTTAATTACTATTCCCTGTGTTGCAGGTTTGTTCGTATGGCACAAAAGAGAACTCAATAAACTCTTCCAGGCTTGCTCAGTGGTATGCACACACTTCTGTAAGCTGCGGGATTTTACTTGTTTTTTGCAGGGAGACTCTGGAGGCCCTCTTTTGTGCCGACGTAAGCATGGTGCCTGGACTCTAGCTGGTGTGATCTCCTGGGGGATGGGGTGTGCTCGCAGCTGGATGGGAAATGAGAAGAAGAAACACTATGAAAGAGGATCTCCAGGAATATTCACAGACCTCAGTGCGGTGCTTTCCTGGATTCAAGAGAACATGAGTGCTGGTATGAAGTCTCCACAGTAATGTGTCCCCCTCACTTGTGACAATTCTTCCGTCTTATAATAATACTTCATTTAATTTTATCTTTTTCAATTTTATCTTTATATTTTTCTCATTTTTCCTGGCAAAGTACTACACCATTTCACAATGACTTTACGCATGTGGTACTGTTTGGCAGTAGCCAAAACAATTGAGAGCACTGTAAAGGTTTGCTTATCTTCTACTTTGCCATCTACTTGGATTATATGTGTGGTGGTGTTGGTTTTTTTTTTTAATTTTAAGAATGGTCCTTTTATTCAGCTAGCCAGTTAGCCTAGTATTTTTGGTTTTAAGTGGAAATTCAACAGTTGAAAGTGTCTGAAATTCCATATACACGTCTTCGAAGTCGCTTGTAATTTTTCTCAGCTAAAACGTGTTGGATCGGACATTTGACTACATGGGGAAAAGTCATGCTCTCTGAAGTGCTTTTGCTTACTCTGCCGAAAAGGCTACATGAGCCCTCTGTGCAGGGGAACAGCGTGAAAATTATCCATTGCTTCCAAAGTCGTGGAGCTGGAGGTATAAATGACAGTTTTTCCAGGGGTGAACTTCACTAAGACCATTAAGAAACTGAATTAATATTTTCTTCCAGGTTGGGCTATTTTCGTTAAAAGGTATTGGAAATTGTGTTAACGTTTACACAGAGAACTGAAAAACTAAGGAGTGGTGCTTAAGAGGTTTTGCTAGTCAACAATAAGAAAACAATTGCAAGGGGGAAAAAAAATTCCCATTAGAAACCAGCTTCAGCTGGTGATTGAAAAAAGAAACCCTCATAATGTCAGAGAAAAATAAAAAGGGCTTAGTTTCTGAAAAATATTTTGGTTTTCAATTAAAAAAAAAGAAAAAAGGGTGAGACATAGTCTTCTCATTAAGTGTTTACTAGTTGGCTTATTTTATTATCAGGAAAAAATAATATGATTAGGTATTGTGAAAATTGAAATGTGTTAGGTCCAATGAAGAGAAAAAGAGATTTGGTGGGTAAAGCAAAAACACAATTCTCAGTTGCATTGCACTAGGTTTTGTTTGCTCTCTCTTTTATACTGTCGCACTGGTGCAAAAGATCTTAAGCCTGACAGCAATTACAGGTTAATGTTTCTGTGTCCCTGATGTAATAATGGTAGCAGTTGGATTCTGCTACCCTTACCTGAAATGTATAGTATTTACTCAACGAGGATGTAGAAAGAGTGTATTGTGGTGCTCAGGCTGAGCAGTGGCCTCTCAATGTATGATTAATTCTAGAAGTGGCTACTCCAGAATTGTTGATTCCAAAGTCAGCATTGCCTGAAATTGCAATTTTGTTTTAATTCCAAGCCTAGTTTATTGTAGGCACTATGTCTCCAAGAAGCATTTAAATTTACCTCAGTGCTAGCTGTATAAAATTGCCATTTCACATGAATAAAAATAAAACCTACATTGTGAACACAAAACCATAGTAATTTATTCTCTTTCTACCCCTTCCTTATCCCTCCTTTATTAGATCTGAAAATGAAAAGCTCCACAGGTAAGTACAGTATATTTTCAGTATCTTCTGTCTTAGAGCATGAAAAGACCCCCAAAATTGTCTGATATATAATGTATGAAAGACAAAACATGAAGAAGCTTGACTCATCAAAGCACATTTAAATATATACTTTAAATATATACTTTTTTTCCTCCTGGTTCTGTAAAAAAGAATTTACGTAGGTAGGGTTGTACTTGTGTATTGGTGACTTCAAAAAGGAATTTTCCTGAAGACAGCTACATATATAAAGCCATATTTTTATTGAAATGCAAATAAGATTAATGGAAAAAATGTAGAACAGGACCTCAAGCAATGCATGAAAGTGAAGCTGTTTCTTTATAAACATATAAATTCTATGTAGAAAGTATGAGGTAAATTAGTACTACTTTTGCAGTCTATGATGAATCTTCTTGTCTGATGTCTATTTCTATTAATAAAATGCAAAAAAAAAAAAAGGCCCCCACAAAACCTAACGTTGAATGTAATGTTTTAAAGTTGAGGTCTTACTTTGACTCTGCCATGTTTATGTTCTTGTTGGATCCTCTGTTCATCTAGGTACAAGTTCACATAAAGATACTAGAAACAACTCTTGTGAACTCAATCTTAAAATTTTAATTTTAGTAATCTAGAGTGAGATTTCTCAGATGATAAACGAGTTTGGGCACAGAGTCAGTTTGTATAGACTTACTGTGACCAGTGACAATTGGGTGTTTAAGTGCTGTTTGTCTTTTTGAAATTTTTTACTGGTCTTCCTAGGACACTTCAAGTAAAATAATCTTACAAGTACATGACTCCTTACATTTGTTTTCATATACATAGTTGTTGATTAATGTCTTACTGGCTTACCTTGTAAGGAGGAGGAAAAGCAAGAGGAAGTAGTTTTTGTAAGTAATTGTGTTTCTAGTGACACTGATCTGGAGAGGAAAGCTTCTGCTTCTTGCATTAAAGTGTTTTCAATGCCGTATTGTACTGTTGCAAAAATCTCCTGCTGTAACATAGCTAAGGACATTATTGCAAATGGGCTGCAATGAACAGTTTTCCTATGTCCTGAGGCGTGCATTTTTCCTCCCTCAAAAATACTTATACTGAAATCTTTCAGGTTTCTTTAAGGTAAAAAGCAAGGACTGCCATTTTTACAATAAAATATGATAGCACGCTGCCAGTGCTTAATTTTTGCTCCCAAACCGTGTATGTTAAAACTAACTTGCCATAATTCCAAATAAGAGAGAAGACTCTGCATCAGTCTGCCAGCAGAAAATACAGCTGAGTAATCTTGTACAGCCGAGCAATCTTGAGTCTCACAATATTCTCTAGACATCTGAGCTTTTTGGTGTAACAGATGATTGCATGTGTGTCAAACCTAATTAATCCTATTATGTTTTAACTCTATAATGCAGCGTTTTGTAGCATTCAGGATGGCAAACTCCCTGACAGTGAAGGAGAATTAAATTTTCCTGGAAGTCCCAAGCAGTTCTATCAAAACCACCAGTAAGTAGACAAAATACAGTCTTTCCCCAGAAATTGTTCCCAGTACTAGTGTGGTTGGTTTTTTTTTTTCATTCCAGTTTTGTGAACATGAACTAATTTGTTGTTCCAGATTGTGTGTATGGACACTATTTGTACCAGAAGGGAATTATATATTGCTTCGTTTTTCCCACTTTGATATAGAGCCAGAAACATTTTGTGACTATGATTCTTTATCAGTCTATTCAAAAGACAACAGACTTGTTGGTGAGTTGCTGTCCCCTTATTCTTTGAAATAATCTGTCATGCTACTTGTCCATTCTAACTCAAGTACAACCAGTGAGGACATTGCAGTTGATTAATTTTACTTGTGTTTTCATGATGAAAATACTGTGACGTGATCTAAAATAAAGACAAAGAGGGTGGGAGAGGAAAAGACGGGAAAATGCCTGGTAGGGAACTGTGTCTTCATATGACTTGCTGGTGTCAAGGATTTTTGATTTTTAATAGCGTGCATCTTTTATTTGGGATAGTGGAATAACAGAGAATATAGAGGAATGGATAGGGAATTTTCTTTTCATCCTTAAATTTGTATAGCCAAATACTTAAAATGGTACATGCAAGTATTCAAGTGACGAAAGCTTTAAATGGCGATTATTCTCTAATATTGTATTTCAGGGAAATTCTGTGGAGAAGATCTTCCATTACCTGTTTTGATCGGCTCCAATAGTATAAGGCTGAAATTTGTTTCTGACAACAAGGATTATGGAACTGGTTTTTCCATGACCTACAAAGCTCTTCCACCAGATATTCTTCCTGGTAAGTCTATGTCTAGTAATACATCTATCTGCACTATTGGGTGGTGGCCTGAAAGAACTTTTCAGGAGAAAGTAAATCAGAGGAAGCTACTACGATTTTTCTGTGTGGATGATGTTACGACAAAGGTAAGTGTGCTTAGGCTGCTATGTGACATTGCAGAGATACTGGGATGCCAGAAAGAGAGAGGACAGATGCTGTTGAGAGAAGTTCTCCTTTAACTTTGCCTCTTCTCCATCCACTTTTACAAGATCTTATTTCCTTCCCTACTTCCAGAATGTTTTAAAACTTAATTAATAAGATTAGTCAAATGAGCAGAATTTCCAGATGAAAGCTGATTCTCTAGTCCCCAAGATGCTTTCCTGCAGGGGCCCTGAGGGAGGCAGCTAATGCCTAAGATATACATAGTGGAGAACTGCTTTCAGTTTTGCTGTGCAGAGTGGTTCAGCATCACTAGGGTGCAGCCCTGGGGGCTGTCTGCTGAGTCTGGACAATCCAGTTACAGACAGACATCTGTTGTTCCTGTTTCTGCAGCTTTTCCAGCTGGTTTCTTTCCTTTGCAGAGTGTAAGGGCAGAGCACAGGGAGGGATCGCCTCGGAGGGGCCTTGCCACTGCCTAGCCCATCAGGAAGACACATCCGCTGGTTGTGTTTTATGTTTCCACTTTGATTTCCAAAGAAAGCTGGCAAATGTTCTGACATGCCTGTGCCCTTCTGTTCTTATTACGCACAACGGTACCTGTGTCTGCACTGCACTGCCTGCAGCCAAGGGGGAATGCTATAGCCATGGGTTGCTCTTCTGCCTGGGAACAGGTTAAAATTTTTCTTTGCATCTTTTTCAAACAGAAGGATTTGGCTTGCTGCTATTGTCCTGTTCTCTTTCGTGAAACCACCACAAGAGTTTTTTTCCAATTTTTTTTTTTTTTGTGAATTATTTAATAGGAATGCACAGTGACTCCATTTTTGTTTTCCTGGATTTCCAGATTCTGGTTGCAAGTCCTTAGCTGTCCTTTTTGAAGAAGGAGTGTTACAAAGTATGCATTATCCAGAGAGCTACAGCAACATGGCCAAGTGTCAGTGGATTATTTTTGCACCAGAGGACCATGTAATCAAGGTATAACATGAGCTCTTCTTGTGTCTACAGAATGGAAGTGGGCACCATTGAGTTAACAAGAAATTATGCAGCTAAGGACAAGCAAGATCAAGCAAGATAAGCTTGAATAATGCTGCTGGATGCAGTTAAGAGAAATCACTTTCCATCCCAAAAGCTAGATAGGTTTTGATTTCTCTTTTGGGTTATAGTAAAATTGGATTTCCTTGTTTAATTTTATCATGACAGATTCTTCTAGCAGATGTAATATGCTATGAGGTCTGAATGTCACAGAAACCAAGCCCTAAAGGAATGTTTGAGAATTCTAAAGACCCTGTTATAGATTTTTAATTTTTTTCTGTGTGAATTTAACAACAAAGTTCACTTTTTCATTTTTTATTTAAAGCTTACATACCAGTCTTTTGAAGTTGAAGACAGTGAAGATTGCTCCTATGATGCCATTACTGTGTATGAAGATGTGGGAAAAGAGGAGGAAATTGGTCTGAATTTTTATTTTTGACATATTTTGGGGATGACCTATTTCTTTTATGACTTTCACTAGCCTTGTTTTACAGTCTAAAATCAAGTTTGCCTGTAGAGTCTCGGGTGATGTTATAGGTACTAGTTTCAGTACCTTGTAAAATACTTGCAGGTATTGCTGCTTCTGTTCCACTTACAGAGGCAAAACCACGTTGAACAGAACAGCTTTGTGTATTTAAATTCTATATGAAATGCAGTTCTGAATTCATGTAAGTGAAGAAAAGGACATAACACAATAATTTGTTTTTATAGTAATGATCAGACACAGAAAGCACCCAAGTGGTCTCCTTTTCAGAGTCCAGTTGTTCGTCACTCCACGTGAGCATTCATGTAATTCCTGACACCTTGCTGGAGATTCCCTTGGCTTATATTGAATGGGAGGAAGACCTGTCCCAGTCAACCAATTTTCTCACTTGCTGGTGCTGATGCTTAGATTAGCACGAGCAGATGCTAGCTAGTGCTGAAACACTAACAAGGGGGAATCAAGTTTCCAGTGTATTCTGTATGTAATGGCAACCTCTGAGCATCAGTGCTGCAATAGTGAAATAATGCAAGAGGCTCCTTGTTCTTATAATTACTGAACAAGGACAGTCTGACAGGGATAACAGAACAGTCCTTCAGCCTCAGTCTGCTTATCTTTCTCTACTCATCTTTCGTGCATAGTTGTTCTTTACCCTCCTGTGTGAAAGGTGAAATACCCAGAATATGGGGTACCCACTGTTGAAAGAAAGAAGGATGAAAAAGTGCGTGTTAATGTGCAGTGAACCTTTGCTTTCTCATCTTTAGCCAAGTCTTGTGGATTTGCCCTACCAGCACCTATTCTAAGCTCCTCTGCTATGATGCTGATTGTCTTTCACTCTGATGAAACAGAGACCTTTGGAGGATTCAGAGCTACTATCTCTTTTGTCCATGTGGCAGGTAATAGAAGTAACTTGGGAGACTGCCCCTTTGAGGCAGCACCTAGGGCTCTTCAGCGAATCTGGCTGTTCAGAATTATTTTGCTCTAGGATATTCTCATATAATAAATTGTTTCAGTGAAAAAACTGTTTTGTGAACCTATGGAGGCATTGAAAAAAGGGCCAATTGAGTGGGAAAAGCGAAACAATGAATCTACCCAAAACCTCAGTGTCTTGTTTTGTTTAAGAGTATTTTGGTGCATTTTCAGTAGCTGTGGATGCCCCATCCCTGGAAGGGTTCAAGGCCAGGCTGGATGAGGCTTTGAGCAACCTGGACTAGTGGGAGGTGTCCCTGCCCATGGCAAGGGGGTTGGAACTTGATGATCTTGAAGGTCCTTTCCAACCCAAACCCTTCTATGATTCTATGATTAAATGGTACTTTACTCCCATGTGAAGATTTAATAGCACAGATCCCTATTGTAGAAATCTATTCCTTCTAGAAAAATTATAATAAAGGAAATAAAAGTGATTTTGTAATAAAAGTATTACTCAAGACAGCCTGCTAACACATTTGTTATTTTCGTTTGCTAGATTTAGATATTTTGGATTCGACTAGTGAAGAATTTGAAGACACAGATATGACTGAAGAAGAAACACAGATTACAACAGGTAAGCCAACTCAAGTTATATTTTCTTTGTGGGAGCAGGGAGTACCTTTTGAACTACAATTTAAATAGTGTTTTCTCCAAATATTTAATGGATGCAGTCTGAGTTGTCCCAGAATTTTTCATTAAGATATTTTGAGGAAATAAAAAGATGAATAGTAACACTTCTATGCGTTGGCTTAAGAATAGCAGAACCTATTTTTTTCTCTAGTTTTTCTTTTTTCCTTCATCTTGTTAAGTCACTTACAGCAAAGCAATGACATTATTTCAGGTTGTATGCCAAAAATAATTGCAAAGATTATGGGGTAGTTGAAAATAATAACCAACATTTTAGAACTTCCCTTCTTCCCTTCAGTACTTTATGGAGAATGGGATGAGTCCATATTCATTGTAGGTTTGAGGCTAAAACTTTTGAAGGTAAGTAGTTGCTTTCATCTTGGTGAAATTCCATTTTTGATAAGAACATCTCCCCATGCTATTTCTAATCCTTTGGATCCTTTGTAATGAGAGAAGTTGAAATATTTATCAAAAAAAGGGGAGGGGGGGAAGCCTGAGAATTTTTGGAGTAGCTCTTAAATGAGTTGTTCTTTGCTTCTCCAAGGCGTAACCTCTAAAGACTTCTTGAGCCATCAGTGCTTTCTGTTTCAGATGATATTTGTGGAATGCCTTCAAATCAGCCCAGGTTCATCTTCAGTAGGATAATTGGAGGTGAAGAAGCTGTACCATACTCATGGCCTTGGCAGGCCAGTGTACAAATTTCAGATGATCATATCTGTGGAGGAGCAGTTCTTGCCAAAGAATGGGTTGTCACAGCTGCTCACTGCTTTAATTCTAAGTAAGTACACTGGGATGAACCCTTCCCTGGGAACATCTGTAATTGCACAGTGTGTTTCTGCAGCATGGTGGTTCTGCCCAGGCTGGCTGGCACAGTTTCAGTGAGCACCTACTTGCAGCGCACACTGGCGTAGGATTCTTCTGCTCCACACGCGTGTACTAGGATCACAGTGGCTACTTAGGAAGCAAGTAGCTTACTTCTGTAGGCTTGGTTTTCATTCAGATCAGTTTTCAGAAGAGGTGACAATATGCTAAGTCTCTTGTCATCCGTCACTTACTCTTAGGTAACTGCTTTGTGTTTGGGTCGTTTACGGAGCATGTTTTCATCCAGGTAGAATCAACTTATCCAAAAATTCAAAAATTACTGAGTTTGTGTGGATTTTGGAGGACACACAGGAGAGTTTTGTGCACAGGGTTGATGCCATTCACTTATTAAGAACCTATCAGTCTGTTAAATCTGATTACATGGAAATTTGTCGTCTTTATTCAGAGAAGCTAAAAGGATGCTCTGGGTGAATTTTGGACTCTTTACAATACTTCGTAAAATGCATTTTTTTTTCGTCTCCTAGGCTGAACACTACCTGACTGTTTCAAATTTCAAATTAATCACAAATACATTAATTTAAAATTCACATACCTTGGGTCATTAAAATATTTTTTTAAATCCCATTGAGATTGCTGTGATAATTAGGTATTTCTGGCCTGTTTTCAAATAAAGTTGCAACTACTTGAAAATGAGCGTAAACTTTCAAAATCCCTGAATGCCAGAGATGCCTAGATATCTGTGTTCTCCATTTCTTTGATTCTCTTCCCCACCACCATAAAAATGGATATCTGAAATGCAAGTGCTATTTTGAATTTTGGACTTTGTCTTCTGAGTTGCTAAATATTAGTTTGCAAAATTTTATGTTGGGAGCATTGCTGTGCTGTGCTGAAGGTACTACTTTAAGAGCCATATGGAGGAGGAATTCTCTATGGCATGTTGCCATCACATCAGAATTTGCATACATGGATAAATGCTTCTACACAACTAATTTCATCAGGGAGTTATGGCAGGTTTTTCAGGTGTGAGAGGGATTGGTTAAGAAACCAAAGGGTGAAATGAAATGTTTCTGTTGCATTTCTTTACATAATTTGATGGCTAGTTATCTTTTAGAGGTCACCCATTTTTTTCATTGAGGAGGTAGGACCAGCACTGTCCTTGGATGCTATGGACCATGCAGACTTTGTGCCCTGTATCAGGCACCCTCAGTGTTTATAAAGGTGACATTTCTCTCAGTTTGCTATGTGTTTGAGAGATCCTACTGCCTCACAGTGAGAACGTTTCATACTACCTAGAAGTCAATGGGAAGATTTCTGTGGATTTGTATGGGAGTATGGGTCTCAGGAGTTGCTGGCCTAGGAATATGTATGGGGCCTAGGAATATGGGTGGGGGAAGTTTTAAGACTCACAGGTTTCAAGAATGCTGTTATACCAGCCTGAGAATTATTTTTTTTTTTTAGGGAACTGTACACAGACTTATGGATGGTGGTAACAGGACTTCATGATCTTACAGAGCAAGAATATAGACAGGTACTATAAATTCTGCTTAATAATAAAATAGAAATCAATCTTGAAAAATAGTTTTTAATGTAAATGCATGTCCCAAATTGTTCATGGTGCAGCAAGTGCTGACCTTAATCTGTATTTACTCAAGACTCTTGTGACTCTCAGAGAAATTGTATCAACTTGTGCTTTTACCAGTAATGAACTCTGAAGCTTGGTATTCTGGAGGTGGTGTGAGCAGGGAGTGTATTGTCTCTAAATTCCCTGGTGACTATTACCAAGACACAAATAACTGAGGCACAACTTTCCACTTTGCTCAGACTGGACAAATGTATTTCCAGTACCCTTTTCCTATACTTGCTAGATGGAGTTTCCTGCACGTTTCCTGCACATTCCCTGATCCAAGTCCAAGAGGTATAATTTTGACTTGTTAGTATAAGAAAGCTGGTAACTTCAGTAACTGCTTTTAAATGTTTTCTCTTTTTAAGGTATCTTGCATAGGGCCTGAAAATTGTTAAAACCGAAGTTATTTAGAGACTCAAATTCCCAGGTCATTCAGAAAATGTCAATGTCCTTCCTTTCCTAGAAAAGGTCAGTAAAGCAGTATATTATACACCCAAGTTTTAACAAGACCACTATGGACTCTGATATCGCCTTACTGCAACTGGACAAGCCCTTAGAATTCAACCACTATGTGCGCCCCGTGTGCCTCCCTCCCAAGGAGGAGGTGGTTCAGCCCTCGAGGGTGTGCGTTGTTACAGGATGGGCTGCACATGAAGGAGGTATGTAGTCTTTGCGATTTTGAAGGTAGAGCATGGGAAGAGTAAAGCTTCTTTCTGGAATCACTAATTCATGCCTCCACTGGTTTCTGGGATGTCTTTTACTTCAAGACAGAGAAAAGGGGAAAAAACTGCATCAGCTGGAAGTCCCCATCCTGATGCTTGACACATGTCAGAGCTATTACATAAATCTTCCCAGTAAAGTGACCCAGAGGATGATCTGTGCTGGATTCCCTCTGGAAGAAGGCAAGGACTCATGCACAGTAAGTTGCACACTTCACCTTTGCCTTCTGAGACTTGGGGTATGGCCAGATGGGTTCTGAAAAGGGAGTGTTAAAGCATCTCTGAGAGCTGTTTTTTTTTTTCAAATAGGCTGTAAGTGATTTACAATGGAAGACTCCTTAATAGTAGGTTTTTAATTATTCATATTGCAAAAAGATGTACTTCCCTTGAACAAAGGTTATTTCTTTCTCTGCTTTTAAAAACAGAAACCCCCAAACACATGAGCAGCTGGGACCTCTTGCAGCTGAACTGATATTTTAAAAACACAAGGAGTGATGTTAGCCCATAACAAGATTCCTTTGTCCTTGTGCAGGGTGATTCTGGTGGCCCATTAGTTTGTCCTTCAGAAGATAACTCGGGATTTTACACCCTTCATGGAATCACTAGCTGGGGCTTGGGATGTGGAAGGAAGAACTACCCAGGAGTATACACAAATGTTGGTGTTTTTGTTGACTGGATCAAGCAGAGTGTTAATAACAGTGGTATGTATGAAAAAGAAAACCAAACCAAACACAATTAAATGAGTCCTTTTGCTATTGCTAGACGCTTAATTCCAGGTCTTTTCCAGGGTGCCATATTTATATTTGGGTGTCCAGCACTTCCTGGAATCTTGGCTGTTTAATATACCCCTAGCTGAACGCCCCAAAACAGCTTAATCTAAATCAGTAATCACTTTTGAAAATCTTATTTTTTCCAGATGTATTATTATTCCCCTCTCTATTGCATTTCTCATGTTGATCCATGTTTTCCTTACTGCTGCTTTGCTGCTTTGTTTCTCAGGGTTGGGAGGAGGTAGGTTGGTGTGAAGTGACACATGATGACAGCTCAGTCCACTTCAGCAAGCTTACAGCCTGCCTTTGTTGTTGATCTTTGCAAAGTTTACCATCCTTAATTTTTCTCCTTTTTGTAGATCTCCCCATTTTCATGGTGTGACTGTTAAAAGAGCAGTGTTCATGGATCACATTGTAAAACGCTTCCAAAGCACAAATGTCATTGAAAGCAAAATATGGTGAGAGTATTTTAGTTCATGATTGGTGAACAGATCCCAAAGTAGCTGATCCTTATCCTGGTGAATTTACTGCTGATTTACCTGAATTGAGACTTAGGTTTTAAATGCTTGGGCTTGTGACAGACACAAGTTACTTGCAGGCTTCTGACACACTGTTAATCTATCTCAGAAGGAAAGATAAGAAAAATAGGCCACCATATACCACATGCCAAACATGTCCTTGAATGCAGTACTGGAGAGCATAAAAATACTGCAGAAATCAGATTAAATAAGTGCCTGTGTAAAACAGCTGAAGGGGCAGTCAGTCATCCTTCCATTAAGGTCAATGAGAGCGTTACCTCTGGCTCTGAGAGGAACAAGGCAGTGGCCCTGCATCACTGAGGAGCAGAAGAACATTGTCTAGTCGTTAATCATTCCATCTGCAGGGAAAAGGATATTTTTAATACAGTTCCTGTAACAGAAGTATTTGAAAAGACAGGTGTTAAAGCCCGAGGGCCTTTGACACCATGCAAGAACTGACACCTATCCTAATTAATCATCTATACATATAATTAAAGACTGTGTAATCCACACACTGCAAACTGAGCACATTTACTTGTAAATAGCAGTTTGTTTAATGGCTGCTTACACAAGAAATTGTGATGACAGGCTCCTATTAACTTTGCAGACTGGTCTGTACAGTCTTGGTGTTTAGAAACTAGATCAGTATGATAGTACAACAGGTAACACAAGTATAATCCTTCTTTGGCTCCATGGTCTGGAAAATAACTAGGAAGTAAGATATCTCATTTTGTATCTGTTGATATTAATGGCAAAAATCTTTAGAAATGTGTTTCCCATACATGCATTTGATGCCAGTAACCCTACTTTTTTGATGACATTAGTTTAGAACTTTTGATTATTTTTTTTAAGGTATAATTTTATTCTGTAGCTGGGGAAAGAAATAATCTCTCTGCCTTTATTCACAAATGAATATGGTAAATGTTTTTCACCAGTTTCTTCTCTTCACTGTAAAGTTTTAGGCAAAAGCCCACAAAATAACCTGGAGCATGAACTATGAAAATACTTCATGGTGGAAGGACTGTGGACAAATTCAGATTCAGTGTAAGGCACAGCTGTATTCTGTTAATGGTAGAGTATGCTTGTTCTCTCTTTGATAAGCTCTTTGAAGAGGTCTTCAGAGAGCAATGAAGGGAAATATTGTTTGTAATTTTTCATCGTGGAAGTCTGTTAATGTTCAGTTATGGTGGAAGGTGCTATTAGCTAACTATGATATAGTTAAACTGATGGTTTAACTATGCTGGGAGCATATGTGTCTAATCTCTTGGTTGCTATTCTGTATTGTTTAACAAGAACAAGATGACTTAAAATATCTGTAACTTATCTGCTTATTAATCTAATACAAGGATATCAAGTGGGTGTGTTCAGGAAAATAAAAAGGTGGGAGGAGAACTACAGGTGGTGGTATCAGCTGTGCTAGCCCTCTTAAATGCAGTGATTATATGCTGATAATATATTATTAAATATAAATCCTTTCATATATGTGGAATGCTATCTTAAATTATTTGAATTGATTTTTCTGGTACTTACCTTTTGCTTGACTGCATTATGTTGACCTTTTGTATTTCTCTTTGTATGGTTTTACAAATGCTCTGGTTTTGCTTCCGTTTGTTTCATCTTTTTAGTCTGTTGTAAGCTGACAGTATATTTTAGCAATAATATGAACTGGTTTGTTATGCAAATGAATTCCAATTTTAGAAAAATAAAAAATTACTTTCAATGGAGTTCATGTAATGGAATTGTATTTTAGTTTTTACAAAATTTATATGAAGTTCCCTTTAATTCTTGACAGTTATATGAGGCTTTCCTGAACCCTACAGTCAAAAGGTAGGATACTAGTAGCCTACCTGAACACTGAGGTAGGCTCAGGTTCCCTGCGTGCTTAAAATCTGGATATAAACATTCTTCTGTTGGCATGTAAGTAAGAATATCTTCTTGGCCACATTATATGGACGCAAATTAAGGATCATTGCATTGTTCACTGGCACTGCGCTAAATATTTAGAATAAAAGTCTTATGTCCAAAGATATCCTGTTCTGACCTTTGGTTAACATGAGCATCAATGACTGCTTGTCTTCCCGCTCCGTCCTGCGCTGCCGGGGTGCGTGGGCGTGCGTGCTGCCAGTCCAGCTGTGCTGCCAGCGATGCACACAGAGCGCCTTTGCTGGAGTGGTTACTAGAACATTTTTGTAACGTTTGTTGGAAAGGGGAGATCTTAATCAGAAAATAGAAAGTGTCTGTCCATTGTAAAGCATGTCTGGCAACAGTACAGAAGAGGAACCAATTGTCTGAAATCTGGGCTCTGGCTGTGTAGCCTGACAAAAGCCGTTAAAAACATCGTTGGTCTCTGACTCTGGCATTACCTCTGTGAATTCTTGGTTCATGGTTCTTTCACTTTGCCATCTCCTCCTTTTCCAGGCTAGGACAGCAGAGTGGCTTACTGCATCGTACTGTTCTTGGTTGCTTGTGCTCCTGTGAGCTCCCTGATGAAGGCAGAGCAGCGACAGCGCAGCAGCACTGTACCCTTCTGTGCACGTGCTCTCTCTGGGGACACGTGGAGTGCAGACACACCGCGGCCTGTTCCCCAGTGTGCTGCAGCTGCACCGAACAGAGGCTTCCAGCGGCGATTCGCCTTCCTGCGTAACCCGTGAGAGGAGCGGGGCTGCCGCGGGCGCCCCACGCCCTGTGCACAGACGCCCCACGCCCCCGCTGCCCCACGCGTGCCCGCGGCCGGGCCCCGGGAGGCGGAACCCCACGGGGGCGGAGCAGGGCGGGCGGAGGGGCAGGTGGCGCGGTGGCTGCTCGCCGGGGAGCTGTGGGCGGCCGCCATGGAGGCGCTGGTGGTAAGGGGCCGGGAGGGAGGCGGCGTGGGGCGGGCGCGCGCGTGGCGGACTGATCCCCCAACCGCTCCCCCTCTCCTCGCAGAACGCCCCCGTAGCCATCGCCGTGGCTGCCGTAGCTGCGTCTGCCTTGCTGCTGCTGCTGCTGCGAGGGACCGGGCGGAGGGCGATCGGCCCCGTCACTCTGCAGGACCCGCTGGCCAAGTACTCGCTGCGGCTGCTGCACAAAGAGGTGACCCGGCGCGCGGGGCGGCCTCGCGCCTGCACCCCTCCCTCGGCCCCGCTCTCAGGGGGCGCGCGCAGGCCCTTTGGCGGGAAGGGCTGAGGGGGCGGTTGGTCCGTTGGCCGGGGGTGCTGAGGGGAGGGTCGGTCATGGCCAGCCCCAGCCTTCGGGGCCAGAGAAGGGCCCAGACCCCCCGAGGGGCAGCTTTAGCTCCCGCAGACAGGCTGTGGCCCTTCCCTAGGGCAGGCTCACTTCTTTGTGTGTTTAAATCCTAGTTCTGAGCTGTGTTTCTGCCTTAATTTCTGTCCAACAGGCATCAGTAAGAAGTCACCTCACCAGCTTGTGCTGCTGCGTGTCGTGTCTTGCCTGATCTTTGGCCCCAAATTATGAAATGTGCTCACTGGCCTTGGGCAATAGAGGGTTTACAGTTTTTCTTTATGTAAAGGTGCTGTAGGGATTGTGCAGGAGTCACTGCTTGTGGAATTAAATAATTTCTAAAACTGCAGATCTGTTTAAACTTTCCAAAGTCGTATCTGCTTCCCTTTGACTTGCATGCTGACAGAGAACAGACTTACTAAAGCATATTGTGTTGGGCAGAGTTTGAAATTTAGAGCAGTGCTGATGTTGATCTCATTCTGATGTTGTTTGGTTTTTTAGGAGATCAGTCACGATACTAAGAAATTCCGATTTGGACTGCCTTCACCAGATCATGTTTTAGGATTACCCATAGGTGAGTACTGAAAACACTTCATTACATACATTTCTGGTTTTAGGATTTATAACTGTACTTGTACTTGGACTTCTGACTGGGAATTTAATGCTCAGCAAAGCAAGGAGTTAAAAGCTGCATCTGACTCTTGCTGTATCAGAGAGAAATGCCAGATTTACCAAAGGGTTGTATTTCTGGTCCTTTGTGTGTGCTTTGTTCTGCTTCTGTTAAATTGTGTCATGTCAAACAAGAACAGTGAAACTGAACTGAGTCTGATGAAATTCACTACCCGTCAGGATATAGGGCAAGAATGATATCTGTCAAAGCTTTTTCATATTTCTTATTTGCATTCTACTTCTATTTGGTGTTCTCAGTTTATTGTGAACTGCTCTCATGCTTTTGTTGAATACAGTCACACTTGTAGATGAGAAAGAGCACAACTCTTCTGCCAGGCAAAGTTGTGATTATTCTGTACAGAACAAAGGGGAAAATGCAAGTACAGGATAAAGAAGATGCTGCAATATTCAGAGCCTTCTCTGGGTGGGCACTTACCTTTTGTTTACATACATGTCTTGTTTTCTGTGGCATGAAGGTCATTTCAGAGTAGGATTGGCACAGTTTTCTTTCCTGTACCCTGCAAAACTGATGGCATTGAACTTTGGACCTTGAATTTCATGGTAATCTTGTCAGGGGAAAGTCTCCCTTTCTGATCTGCAGATGTTAGCACTGTTTGCGTGCTACTGTGTTTCACAGTTGCCCTTGCTGTATGGCAAGTGTCAGGGTCTTTACCATTCCATGCTGTGAACACATCCTTCTTGCGTGCTGCCTGTCAAGGGCAGCAGTCTTCCTCCAAATTCTCTTCTAGCTTGTATGGAAAAGCATAATTGAACTGTCCACATTAACTAGACAAATGGTAAACGAATTGAAATGTGCCTTGCAGTGCTCGTATTTATCCAAAATTTATTCTTAAGAATTTAGGAATAAGATCGTGAAACTGCACAGGCCGCATTACTTCCCTGGGAGAGTCCTGCCTTCTGCTTTTTACCAGGATCATTTTGCTAAAAATAGTGCTTTCTGCCAGCACTGTTCCTGCTTTTTGTTTCTCCATACATCTCTCTAGATTAGTTCTGTCTGGCTGAGGAGACTACTCTTGGCAAGGAGTTTGAGTTCCTCTGATCAGCAGAAAGAAACAGGAGCCTTTCAGAGTCTGCCTCTTGGAGTATTCAGTTGGGCAGAGAGCTCTCAGTGGACAGCAGCGTCCAATGCTGTGGATACTGCAGCATTATGGAGGAGTATGGCCCGAGGCTTTGCTCTTGATGTCCTGGTGCAGAACCTTGGGGAAGTTTGCTCTGAGACACTGCTTCTATTAAACTGTAATACTTATTTCTTTCTTTGCCTGTGTGAACTGATGCATCCTTACTTTTGCTTCATTGATGAATGTGAGAACAGCAGAACTCAAAATGCAGAGAGCACTGGAGAATGAGCAACAAACTTGCTATATCACTATTTTACTATAAATTTACTGCTTTCGTAGTATCTTATCTTTGGTTCTGTAATGTACCCTCTCTCCTCAGTTATCCCATGCTCCAGAAACTTGCTGAAAAGAGACCAGATGTTGTATACGTCATTTACATGGTTACAATACCTGCTTTTCTCTCTTGTCCTCTAGGCCTGAGAAACATTTGAAACCGGGGATGAAAAAATAAGTAATCCGTTTGTAATTTTTTTCCTTAGGCCAACATGTTTACCTTTCTGCAAAAATCGATGGTAATCTGGTGATTCGAGCTTATACCCCCGTTTCCAGTGATGAAACAAAAGGTTATGTTGATTTAATTATAAAGGTAAATCTTGGTTTCCTTTAATACAGATGAATTGCTAACTGTAAGGAAGGGAAGTACTTCATTTTAGTGAAATACAGAATTTATTTTGACCTTTTGAACAGGATGACTGCATTACAAACAAGTCATTTCACGTTATCCTTGAATAGTAAGTTGTATCCTGTGTATCTGCTGTATGTCACTGAGAGATGGCAGAGGTAGGGAAGCTGGAGAAGGGAGTCCCTTTGGCAGTACTGCAGGAACTTCCCTAGTATCTTTTGTCAAAGCACAAATAGCAATCGCTATCCCTCAAGCTGCTTATGCTGATACTAGTACTTACTGATAATAGCTGTAAGTAGAAGACAAGTCAGTAAGAACTGCTGTCTTCGGTGACCCTACAGAGATTGCCATTATATGTCGCTGGAGTTGTTCAGTCTAGAGAAGAGGAGGCTGAGAGGAGACCTTATCACTCTCTACAACTACCTGAAAGGAGGTTGTAGTGAGGTGGGCGCTGGCCTCTTCTCTAAAGTAACAAGTGGTAGGACAAGAGGAAATAGCCTCAAGTTGCGCCAGAGGAGGTTTAGGCTAGATATTAGAAAAAAATTTTTCACTGAAAGAGTGATCAGGTATTGGAGGGAGTGGTGGAGTCACCATCCCTGCAGGGGTTCAAAAAACGTGTAGATGTGGTGCTTAGGGACATGGTTTAGTGAGTTAGGTGGTGTGGGTTGACGGTTGGACTTGGTCATCCTTGAGGTCTCTTCCAACCCTAATGGTTCTATTCTAATATTCTATCTGTAAGCGTAAGAAATTATGCTAATAGGTTTATTGATTAAGAAAATGGGATACAGAAACAAGGGAAATCCTTTAAGCTAGGGAATGTAAGATGGTTTGATCCTGGGACGACTGGATTTTCTAATCCTTTTCTGTGACAGAGTTTGTCCTTAGGCAAAAATGTGTGTGTTTGTTTGGTTTTTTTGCATGTTCTGTTCTTCATGCTCCAAGTATGGTGAATTGTTATTAACCATTTAATACTTTGTGCTTTGAAAGGTGGAATAGCTATCATAGTTGAAATGTCTGGGAAAGTCTTAAAGAGAAAAGATGCGGCAATACTGTTTTCAGAAGGAGCGATTACAAAAATGGGGTAACATAAGGTTTTTGCTGGAGGGACAGTGAAATGGGGGCACCAGTACATAGTCGTGCCTGCCACTCGTTCTTTTAGCCTGGGTGTTTGCAGAGAGCATAGGAACCTGTGCATGACAGAGAATTTTACTTAGTTTCGCTGCTTCCTGTTGCAAGCAAAGGTAACTGAGATGGAAGAATTGTCCTAATTTCTTTCTCAGATGCTAAATTTCAGACCTGTGATGTTGTGTTCTAGTTTGTAATCCTGTCTGCAGGAAAGCTAGTGGCTGATATCACACAAATTTTTGCTTTTACAGGTCTACCACAAAAATGTGAATCCCAAGTTTCCAGATGGTGGAAAGATGTCCCAATACCTAAATGACATGAAGATTGGAGATGATATTGACTTCAGAGGGCCAAATGGGCTCCTTGTCTATAAGGGGGCAGGTAGTGTGATGTGAAGGTGGGAGAGCAAAAGGGAGGAACTTGTATTGGTTATTTTCCGAGGTGTTTTATAAAACTTGACAACTTTACAGAGAATCTTTTAATAAAAAGTAGAGAAGAGAAAATACAGCTTTCCTGGTCCTGACCAAGAGCTCCTCAGGGTGTTTTGATGGGAAAGAGTACTTTGTGTTTACTTTGCATGAGGAAAAGCGGGTTATTGTCTCACGCCTGGGACCATATAATTAAATCTGAAAAATTACTGTCACATTGTATTACTGAGAAGGCTGCACTGGAAATAGTACCTCAGATATACATATGGACGGAAGTGTTCCAGATGCTTCTTAAACAAGGAAGGTTGTGGCCTAAAATGCCCTTTGAGAGTCTCAGGGTTGTTACTGAACGCGAGCTGACTGAGAGCCAGCTCCATTTTATGATTAAACCAGGTCAGAGTTGACTGGGAGGAAATAAGTTCAGAGAAGTAATCTTCTTTCAAGATGCAAGTGAAAGATTTTGCTTTGATCTGAGAGAGCTGTGTGCTTAACTCATACTTCAGGGGGATAAGTGCTCAGTGCTTCTCTGTATCATGACCTTTTATGATGAGTAATATACTGATAAACCCATTATATGTCAGAGGACACGAGTGATGCATGTTTTACATATATTCCTTTCTGTGCTGCTTTGCCTGGTATAGAGTAGCTAGGAAAGCTTGTTACTAGTTACAGATCTCTTAAGACTGGAATATGTCAAGTGCTTTTTCATATAGAATATTTTTCAAGAGCTTTTCACTTGGCTTGGTCCTCGGAGATTAATTCAGTCAAACTGGGTTTGTGACAGTTCTGAAGCAATAGTTATACCCAGGTGTGGAGCAGAAATTGGCAAGGTCTTGCCATCACAGGGTACTAGAAGGTAGTCACCTAGCTGACTGTGAGTGTCAGGGGGATCTCATTAACTGGAAGTGAATTACAATAATAAAGTGCTTGATGAAAGTATGCAAGGCTCTGACATCCCTGATTCTAATCTTTGCAGGTCTTCTTGCTTGATGCTGGTTTAATTAGTACTCCAACTCCACACATAAATGGCTAGATCCATGGTGCAAGTGAGGATAATGAAGATGGCCTAAGAAACTTCTCTGTAGTAGGAACTGTGGTTACCTTTAGCTACCAGGAACATTTGCAGTTGCAGGATTGTGTTCTAGGCATTAATATGGGAATCCTTGAGTTTATTATGAACGATGTTGTGTAGCAGGCAAGGAGTAAATCAGTTGTTCAAAGCTAGGACTGGAGTTTACAGAGACAGAGGTTTCTACTTTCTGTGCTCAATGCTGTCCTAAGTCCATTTAGCATTTCCAGAAGTTCTGTCCTAATTAATTGGTAGGCTATAGTAATTTATTCCCATGGAATTTGTGTGGATGTTTGTTTGGGAGTTAATGTATCTATAGTTTTGAATATTTCTTCTAGGTACCTTTCTTATCAAGCCTCATAAGAAGTCTGAAGCAGAGAAGAAGTTTGCAAAGCATCTTGGAATGATAGCTGGAGGAACAGGTAAAACTAGTCTCATCACATGGAATGTCTACAGAACAAAGACGTCTTTATGGATGCATGTGAGGAGTATCAAACACTGTGCTTCAGTAGCAGAGCACTTCCGCCTGTATTTCTTTTCATGAGTGTTTGGTGACAGTGAGGCTTTCCAGTGGCTTGAGCTCCGTCCTTGATCTAGCAACTTCAGAGTTTTAATCTTGATTTACCATGTGACCTCAGAGAAGTCATCTCTCTGAGCTTCAGTCTCAACGACAAATAATATTTAAGGAGACTGTCTTGAGGGTAAAATTGCTGTATATGATAGCAAATGCTGAAGAGGAAGGACCCAGATACAAGTATTGTGGTTTTGCTGTTGTTTTGAAACAATTTGTAATTTTAGAAACCCCCAACCACTGCATTTGGCATTGATTAAATTCAGAGGTATGTAGCCCTGTGCAAACTAAGCTCCCACTGAAGACTGAAGAAGACAGCATTAGTATTGAAACTGCAGCCTTATGTGGGTTGAAAGAAATACGTGTTTTTTTTAACTGCTTTGTTTTTAACAGGTATAACTCCTATGTTGCAGCTGATCCGTCATATCACAAATGATCCTAAGGACTCCACAAAATGTTACCTTCTTTTCGCTAATCAGGTGAGTATACTGGCTCATCAATTTGTCCTTTAGTGGCCTACATTTTTTGCTGGCGTCTGAACTTTTTAAACTGATGGGACATTGACCCCTGGAGAAAATACTGCTTTGCAGGTTTCACGCTCTTCCAGTGCCCTTGGATTTGTATTCCTACCCAACCATTTATGAGAAAATATTATCTGAAATAGCACATTTAAAAAAGATCAGTACGGGGCGGAGCAGGAAATGGTTATTATGTAAGGTTTTAATATATTTTCTTGGGTTAAAATTATTTAAGAAGAAGAAACTGAATAAAAGAATTATCCATAAGGCCCTTTATAAATATTTTGTGGTGGTGTCATAGTTTCCATGATCTTTTGGTATTTGTTTTGAAGATGGCTTCTCATAGCTTCACTTACACTCTCTGACTCCTATATTAGGGTGTAAACAGTGTGAACAGATCTTGATCCCCTACTCATTTTACCCCTTCACGGGTTTCAAGGAAACAGGATTTTGTTCTGTTCATCTACAGTTCTAACCTTCACCATGTCGCTACAGGGCCATATTTGCCAGGCTCAGAGACAAGGCCAGCTAATTGTGATTTGAGCCTGGATTACAAAGTTGTTCAAATTGCCATCTTTAAGACAGTGTTTAGGTGGCTATTAAGTCTCATAGTTTGTTGTTCTTAATCTGAATTTACAGAAACCTCTGATGATAATAGCCTATCATGTAAGGAGGAGGGGGAAAAAATCACTTGGTTTGAATGAGTTACTGCATTAGTCTTGTTGAATGCCAGATGAGCTTACATTGGGGACATCTTGAGAGGGTTTGGAGCTAAACCCCAGTCTCATTTTTCAGACAGAAAAAGATATATTACTGAGAGCTGAGCTAGAAGACATTGCAAAGAGGCATCCTGATCAGTTCAAGCTCTGGTACACACTGGACAGACCTCCACAAGGTAGGCAACTGGTACACACTGGAAATACCTTTGCTCATCGCTGTACAACACTCTCACTCTTGTTCAAGAGGCCTTTAGCATAATACGAGGTCTTCTGGTCTTACACTTTTAAACAATGAAAACACCCCCAACCCCTCAGAAACCAGCCTTACCACAAGACCTGCTTTGAAAAGTGGACTAAACCAGTTGGGCTGTGGAGTGTGTGAACTAATAATTAACTCCTGTTGGGTGAGGCACTTGTTACTCAGAGGATCTTTTGATGTATTTCAGGATGTGCCAGGTTTTTTTTGGTTTTGGTTTTTTTTTTTACTTGTTAGCAAAAGCCACAGTTCTATTTAGGGCTATCTCCTGAATCAGATTATGTTAACTTTTTGTTGGCATTAAATTGCTTAATACCTGTAAATAGTACATTTGCATCTTCATTTTGCAACAGCTTTAGCTTAGATTCCGGTAAAACAGAGCTGCCATGTGTATAGATTAAGGCATTAACTCTAGGCTGGTGTAGCACTGAATTAGAAATGGAAGGAGAATTTGAACGCCACTGAATCACCTTTGAAACCTGGTATTCATGTTTGCTGATGTTGTAAGTGATCTGGGTTTTTATTTAACAGACATAAGAGCCAGACTGAGTCAGATCAAAGTTCTGTACCTGTTGTCAGTGATAGCCATCAGTAGATGGCCAGAGAAGAGTAATGAGGAGGCCTTGATACTCTTCCAGTCTTTAATATTTCTGTGTTCTGAGCCCAATGTGTCCTGCAGATGCAGTAGTCCTCAGTGGACTACTTCTGTATGAACTTACTGTGTCTCCTTTGGATCTGTGAGCTTCTTGACAGTGGTTCTATAGGATTAGCACTTTTTGTGTGAAGGATGGTTTGCATTTGCCTGTTAATTCTTGCGTTGGGATAGAGTGTGAATAGGTGCCTACCAGCTGTTTTCAGGTTACTGATTTTACAGACATCTAGCAATCACCCCTGCTGCCCCATCTCTTCTATACTGAAGATTGCTGGTCTTCCCCATTTCTAATACTTCTTAACATTTCATATGTCTTTTGACTGCTGCTGTTCTTATAACCGCAATAATTTGCTGCTGTTTTTATAACCCTGATAACTTGCTCCTGATAAATGAGTTTAAAGCATATAGTTTTATATGTGAAGATAGGATTATTTTTCTTACTTGGCTCACTTTAAATGGCAGATGCATTCAATAATATTACTACTTGAAATCATTTAGCATTTCTTTCCTCTGTTTTTCTTTCTATCCTTTTTTCTCTCATCACTTAGCTACACAGAACTTTTGTCATCATCAAACTTTGTCACCTCACCACTCAATCTCATTGCCAGGTTTCTTTTTTTTTTTTTTTTTTAATGTTTTGGATGGCACAGGTCTCAGTACCTCTCCGTATACAACTGCCCCTGGGAGACCTCTCTTCACTGGAAAAGATGATTTACTCTTCCTGTTTATTCCTGCCTGCTGTCTAATGTCTTTTAAGTCTTATCATTTATTTACAGTCTTATCAGGTCTTATCACCCAGATCCTTGTTATCCACGTGCTTGTTGTCCCTATAGAAGGCAACCATTAGGTTTCAGCTCAGTGAGAGATTTAACCCTCTCTGCTTGAAGTGATGGTGGCATAACTTTGCTGATTCTTTAGCTACTTTGTGAGTACAACATACAAGCTTAAAAAGGTTTCACAGTGTACAGAGATTCAAATTAATAGTTAAATTTCTTTGTTTCAGATTGGAAGTACAGCTCTGGCTTCATCAATGCAGACATGATTAAAACCCACCTCCCTTCCCCTGGCAGTGAGACACTCATTCTCATGTGTGGGCCACCACCTATGATTCAGTTTGCATGTCAGCCCAACCTGGACAAGCTTGGATATCCCAAGAGCAGTACATTTTCGTACTAATGCTGATGTCGTCTGATAGCTTTTTTGTAAGTACTGCATATTTTCCTACAGCAACAACTGGTATGTACCTGCAGTATTTCTTTTTGTGTGTGTGTATTTAAATGCTTAATGTAATTTATGGGGTTTATAACTTTATAATTACCTTTGCATGTTTTAATACTAAGAAGTTGACAGATCATCTTGAATTGTGTAGGAGTAACTTAGTCTAACCTCTTAAGTTAGTATGAAATGACCCAGCAATATGTGCTTGCAGTCCAAAAAGCCAGTCATGTCCTGGGCTGTATCAAAAGCAGTGTGACCAGCAAGTTGAGGGAGGTGATTCTCCCCCTCTGCTCTGCTCTCGTGAGACCCCACCTGCAGTACTGCATCCGGCTCTGGGACCCCCAACATAAGAAGGACATGGATCTGTTGGAGCGGGTCCAGAGGAGGGCCACAAAGATGGTCAGAGGGCTGGAGCACTCTCCTATGAGGACAGGCTCAGAGAGTTGGGGTTGTTCAGCCTGGAGAAGAGAAGTCTCTGGGAGGACCTTAGAGCAGCCTTCCAGTGCTGAAAGGGGGCTACAGGAGAGATGGGGGATCCTAGTGATAGGACGAGGGGTAATGGTTTCAAGCTGAGAGAGGGCAGATTTAGATTAGATAGTGGGAAGAAATTTCTTACTGTGAGGGTGGTGAGGCAGTGGCACAGGTTGCCCAGAGAGGCTGTGGATGCCCCCTCCCTGGAGGTGTTCAAGGCCAGGCTGGATGAGGCTCAGCCATGTGTATTTGTGTCAGAATGATTCCACAGTCAGTAGGAGATGGAAGAACATTTAGAATTTATTCTTAACAGTTGAAAAATAAGCATTTATTCCTATGTTTTTCTAATTAGGATTTCTCTCTCTCTCTATATATATATAAAAAAACCACAATAATGTTGTAGATTGACCATTCACAGTCAAGTTAGCACAACACCACACCAAGTTATAAATACATCATAATCAAAAGAAATCTGAAAATCTGCTTGGAATATCCCAGTGATATTAAGGATTCATCTGTTGGAGCAGCTTATCCTATTTGTAATAAGTCTGCTGGCTAATTAGCCTGACAAAGTATTTCAAATGCCCATAGCACATGATCTGGTCACTAGCATTGATTGCATTGCCAAATTAGAGGTGTACTTGACTGGTATGTTTTATACCTTTTACTAAGTATTTTTAGTTTGCTGCTGTGTAGGCTGACTTCTCATTCCTTTGGATTTTCCATTATCATTTAATTTTTCAGTGACTGGAAAAAAATTGCCTTGGTTTTACCATTTTGAACAATAAAATCATGTGTTTAGCTTTTAAACTTTGACCGTACAGTGCAGGGTCCGCCATGGAGTGAGGACTAGAGTAGGTCACCTCTAAAAAGTGCCACTGATAATGCTCGAAGAGCCCTCACTGCATGCTCTGGACGGTACCTGGGATTTTCCCTTTATTTGGGAGGGTTGTGACTAGGCGTGACCTGCCCTCAGGTTATATTAATATGTAAACCAACACCCTGCATGGAGGGAGTAATGCAAACCATCCATAGATGTCATTTCTCTACAATATAGAAGTTGTTTCTCTACAATTGAGCCTAGTATTTTCTTGCATTTCCCTGTTAGTACTAAGATGTCCTGTTAATACCTTATTAATACATGAGAGGCCACATCAACAGATGCCACAGGTAATTGCTGCTGTAAAGGAGACCCTTTCAGCCTCAAACAGCCCCTCAAGAAGTGCGAGGCTGTATTTCCCTCTGCTACAGTGCTGCAGTCCTGCCTAGGCTAGTTAGAATAGCAACAGATCTCTTTTGTCAGTTTTTTTCAAAGAAACAAAAACTTGTTTTATTATGGTACTTGCCTGATGCTCCTTAGTCACATTTTACATGTCACAGAGTAGTAATGTTTGTCTCCTACTGCTAAATAAAGTATTCTATGAAAATCTATCTGTAGCTGGAATGAAAAGAGAACTGAAAGTGAACAGCAATGTTGTTTATAATATCACCAGTTCTCATGCAAACACTACAAAGGTGTTTCTACTGCCATCTCCAGTACTCAGGGCTGTTTGCAGCCATGTTTAATGAGGAATAACTGTGGAAGGAAAATAGACTTAACTTTACCATCCCTGTCTCCCTAAGAGCCTGTACTGTGTTTCAGACCAACCAGATTCAGGGCTCGGAACACTTTGTCTGAACCATTTTGACTGTTCAGAAGGCTTATGAGCATCCTGATGCTTGCACATGTGTCAGTACTAGGCATTTCAGACAAAGTGTCCATGGGCAAGAAGAGCCTGGTCAATGGTTCTAATTACAGAACTGTAATTTAAAACCAAACACGGGGTCATGCTGGAAGTTCTGTTGCGCTGTACCCTATAGAGCATGGGCAGGTTACATTTTACATTAGTTAAGTGTTGTGACTGCTCTTTGATCATGAACATCTTGGTGCACATGTGAAGACCATATGATAAAAAGATCACTTCAAACGAAGCACCAGCTTTTGAGTCCCTCGGTTTTTCTGGTAGGCTGAAAAATTACAATTCCTGCTGCAGTTGTTCAGCATGTTTTTGAGTTAGGTAAAGATTTGTGAACATGCCATCTCGATTGTCATCCTCTGATAAAAGCAAGGGCTTAATGGATAGTGTTATGTTCCATTCTTCCCATTCTACACTGCACTTGGAGAACAAGACACCAGGACATGTGCTAATGAAAGGGATGAGAGGTTAAAATACTTCTATGGGAAACAGTCTCTGGCAAGACTGCAGCAGTAGTTAGTGAGCCATTATCACTGCACTCAGCAGCATCCATCTGAATGTCTAGGTGGATCTGATTAGTCCACACCGTACATTAGAATATTAATGATTCTTGCATTACAAGTTAATTATAAAAATAAAAAAATAGAAAATATATAACAGTACATAAACGACCATGTAAAAGATGACTGAATAAAAGAGCAAAACATGTTGCCAGTCTTGACTTTCCAGACTTCGGCTACAAGTACCACTTCTCTCTCAACACCTATTTCACATTACATAACATGGAAAACAGTGACAATATTAAATGCTACATGGTATATCTCAGTGGCAGAGAAGAGGTAAAGCTTTTCTGCACTGCAGCATCAAGCTTCTCCTGGCCACGCCTCTGGACAGGCATGAGGTATTTGTGTTCTTGGTCATGTTGAAACATCATCTCCACTCTTCAAAGGTAGGTGTTAAAAATCTGCTGTCATTCAGCATTTCATCTTGGCTTAACATTGTCTGGAAAAACAAGATGCAAATGAGTAAGCATGTTCAGTTAGAGACCTGTTGTTAAAGAAATTCAACTGTAATGAGATCAGATTCACAACAGAGGGGGTTAGAGCCACATAAAATTAAAAGGAATTTCTTGACTGCAGATTTAAGTAAACTATTATTTGATTGAGAAAATTCTCACAGAGATTTTTGTGTGTGGCATGTAATTCTTCCTTATATCTTTATTGTCAATATATTTTTTTTAAATTTTGCTGCTGTGCAGTCAGGAATTAATACAGTGATGTGTTTTTTGTTTTCCATGGAGGTTTAGCTCGTGAATTTTCAAGTCTGTATCTCTTTGCTAGACTTTGCTGTGACTGAGGCAGTCAATGGTGGTTACTTGCAAAATCTTTGAAGAATTGTTTTCATTTAAGGGATGAATATCTGTCACTGGGTCAAAGAGAGAACAGAGTTCATGAAAACTTAAAATAGGCCTAAATGAAACTCAATTTCTAGTGCAATTTAAAAGCAGGGTTTTTTTGGACTCTGAATGCACACAAGGTATTTAACAAGAATAGTGACCCACTTATTCTTAACTACCACCAGCAACAACCAACTTTCACCAAATCCTTGCAGAATACATTTGTGACTTTAAAACAAGAGTGAAGTTAGTACATACCGTAAGGTGGCTTATGCCTTGAGAAAGAGCCCCTATTTGCTTTACTGTTCCTTCTGAATGTTCCATCTGTAAAAGTATTCAGGCACTAGTTCAAATCAGACAGTATGTGCAATTTTATTCACTCTGCATGCATCTGTGGGAGGTATCTGTGCCTGGACAAATGAAGTATGTGAAGGTATGTTTAAGAGCTCTGATTTCTGCACCTTAACAAAAATGCCTCTATGCTATAAGGTATGTGAAAACACATTTAATGATAGGAAGAGTGAATCCTGATTAAGAAAGATTGATTCCATCAAACTTGAGCTGTAATTTACACAAGAAAAGTAAAACCTTAACTGATATTATCAGTGAAAAGTAGTATTTTCCAGACAGTGCAAAACTTTTATACTTCTGGTAGTCTTCCACAGGCAAGCAGTGAGTGTCCTTCATGATACAGCCCTACCCTCTTACATAAAAAGGTTACCGGTTCTAGAGCATTGGGATTTCACTCTGTAACTACATGTTCAGAAGTCATGCTTAAGCGAAAAACCACGCGCCTAGAGAAAAATCCAGCATTTTTGTAACTCTTAAACAACTGCATAGTGTAAGCTGTTGGCTCTAAGTTAATGCATTCACTTGTAACTCTCAACTGTGCAAGTGGACATCCATAGTAAATTATCAGGATTTGGCATCATCCCTCCTTAGGAACAGTGCTTGATTTTGCTAAGGGATACATTGAAAAAGACAGTGGTTAGAAAATGAACATAAATGAGGTGTTAGATGCAGTAAACCATGCAAATGAAAAAAAGGTTTTCACATGTCTTTCAAATTTTGGGAACATTCTCTTATTTAGGCTTAAAATGTTTTATCTACTTAAGATCACTGGAGATATGAGAGTTCACTCCAGCTGCGTCGGTCTGACTCTTGTATGTTGTCAAAGTTCACACAAGCCTCTAGGAGCTCCATTTTTCAGGGTTTACATCCCTTTACACAACAGCAAAGTTGAATAAAATTTGATGGTTTTTAGTCTTCATCATTTGTCTGTACGATATCTAGACACAGTTTAATTCATAAGTTCATTACTACATAACAAAAGTGAATTATTTAAGTATTGGTTTATTAATAATCTTGTTTCATTACTGATGCATTGTTTTCACATACACTAAGCGTAACTACTCCCCACTGTACATAATGAATGAAAAATTCAGGTGGATTCTTTGATTACAGTATCTGTTAAAAATATACAATCCAGTTTTCCTTTAATATATAACTTGACAGCTTTGTACAAATTAGTCCAAAAAAATTTATTACATTAAAAACCACCCCTAAAGATAATGAGCTAATGAAGAAGGTAGTATGCCATACTCAGATTATGAAAGCTAGAAGTACAAAAGTTTACTGTGACCTCCACCTTAATTGTCAAAATACACCAATCTTCGTAGTGTAAAGGTGTTATATTCCTGAAAAAGGGCTTGAAGATGGATGAGTTTATTATGATGTTGATTAAAAAAGTTAACCTGACATTCTTAGTATAGAACTCTCCAGTGTCCATAGTCAATACTTTCTCCATAAGTTCATGCGGATGTAGCAAATACTTTGTTACATGCTAACTTTTGGTTATTTGCAAGCTTTGGGATGCATGGAGAGGATGAGATGAGAATGGCATCAGTCTGTCTGTCCCACCTGATCCAGTTCTTTCTCAGTGAATGGACTAAGTCCTTTGTATCCACCGTAGTTTTTCTGAGTACCGTTTGTAGCAGCTGGGTTTGTATCCATAGGACAAATGTAGTCTGTTGATTCATCAAATTTCTTTTTTCTTAAGTTTCCAAAATGGGAAAATCCAAGTTTCTTTGGCTAAAATAAGAAGACAACATGTTTTAAATACGAAAACTAAGGTTGTCCTTTAACCAGTCAAAATCCTTTCCTTTTTGATTTATTGCTATACACTGGTCCTTAAAGTACGTAGATTCTGAACTAAATACATTTAATTGTTTTCAAATTGGGAGTTAGTTGATTTTAAATACATTTAGATATTGTTCCTTCTAAGAAATTACAAAAGGGATTGCATGCTTATTTAAGAAGCCAATTTAAACAGATACAAATTAAATCCTTTGGTATGTAGAATTAAGGAAAACGCAACACTCCTTGTAGAACTGACCTCTCCCTGCCCACGTTTGTCCATTATTTTTTTATAAGACAGGGGAAAGGAAGTCTAAAATTCTAAAATACCCCTTTTTGAAAGCAGTACATACCCGAACTTTGGCAGTGGTGGTAAGAGGTGTGTATGCTGTTGACTCTGTTATTTCTCTTTTTTCTTGTTGTGCCTCTGGTCCAATTAATACATTAAAATTGGTTGTTAGGTGGCGTCGCAGTAGGGTCTTTTGAGGTGGAATATTCAGCAGCATTGCCAGTGTGTCACCATTGAAACGAGGTTCAAGAATCTATTAAAAAATGGCAATTTTTTATTATTATATGGTTAAATATTTGCAATAGTAAACCATTACAGTGCTTATCAGAGGGATTTCTCATTGTTACTAATCTACCTGTCCACATTAGAGCTTTTATAACTAACTCATGAGACTCACTAGGGGTTTGAATGGGAAATACATTAAAATAGGCACTAAGAAATGCAGTGTGATCAGGGAAATACATTCTTACATTATCATCAAACCTTACAGTTGTTCGGATGGAAAAAAATTGTTTTCAGAATTTTCTGCTCTAGTCTTAGAGTATAAACGTAACTTCAGCACAATTTTTTTCTATTTCATTTTTGCAGAAATTCTACATGATATTTCAGAACTCCGAATTTTCTAAACTGAAATAGTTCTGAATGTTTTGAATTTTAAAAAGTCATTGCTGATTGCTGGCTCGACTGCTGTGAGTTTAGGACAGTTATTTACTGTGGCTCAGAATTCTATTAAAGCCACTCAAAGAAACGTGCAAAGATGCCTTACCAATTAACTTTCCCACAATACAATTTGCTTTTTTTTAACGTACTGCTGTTAAACACTCATGCACAGCTCAACATTAATTAAAATAGAAAAGCAACTGCTAAAACATTTTTATAGTTTTCCTTTGAAAAATTAAGGTGCATGGATAAGATACAGAGGTTCTTCCTAAGGCCTAATCATGGTGTCATATTAGAAATATATTTCTTTACTCCTGCTTGACAAACACCAGATAAAAGATGGTTTATATTACAGTCTGACAATTCTTATTAGAAATATGTAGTAGAATGTTAAAAAGAGTTCTTACAATCAGGCCACCGTGTACTCCGCTTCCTCGGAGGTTTGGTGCATATTCTGCCAGATCAACTGATCTGAGCCATTCCATCACTCTGTGATTGGACCACTGAACTACGTCAGAAGGCGAAACGTTATTCTGTCAAAGTAACCAGAAAAGACGACAATATAGCCTATATTGGCACTGCGTGTTCACAGTATGTATTCTTAGTTCAGCTAAAAACATAATTCCTCCTCTTTGTAAAAAAGCAGTATTTTTTCCCTAGTTCTAAAGTATTGTTTCTGTTCAAGGCCTCTTTCAACCATCCTCTGACAAGATGGCAGGCATAGTTTAATATAGATGAAACCCCACAGAATCATAGAATGGTTTGGGTTGGAAAGGACCTTTAAGATCATCAAGTTCCAACCCCCTGCCATGGGCCGGGACACCTCCCACTAGCCCAGGTTGCTCAAAGCCTCATCCAGCCTGGCCTTGAACCCCTCCAGGGATGGGGCATCCACAGCTTCTCTGGGCAACCTGGGCCAATGCCTCACCACCCTCCCAGTAAAAAATTTCTTCCCACTATCTAATCTAAATCCACCCTCTTTCAGTTTAAAACTGTTACCTCTCCTGCTAGCACAATGCTCCCTGATAAAGAGTGCCGTATGTTGCAGCAATAGAGATTACAGGTGTAAGGAAGGGAGCATTCTGAGAACAGCATTATTGTCAGGCTTTAATACTAAGAGAATAAGCTAAGCTGACGGGGTAGGGCAAAAACCTTACAGCCTTTGAGAGTTAAAAATTAGGACAGGCAAAGAAAAAACATTCATATTGTCCTCTCAGAAGCTGAATTAGCTTCTTTAAATGAAGCAGGTGATTTCTAAAGGGAAATGCATAAAATTCAACTAATAAGTGGTTCAAGCACTTAAGGACTCAAGAGATTTTTATTATCAGTGAGTACATGTTACATTCCAGAGCTGGAAGGCAGCATAACCACTGCTATAGCTGCAATTCCCTAGTAGCAGTGATTGAGGAACCCTTGTACGCTGTTAACTTTCCATCCCCTTTGGCTGGAATCAGGTAATTAGTACTTGTTTAAATTAATTTACTTAACTATTATTTTACCTCCTCAACTGGTCTCCTGCGTAGACAGTGGGGGTTAAAACTGTTGACATGCAGCACATGAATGGCACATTTAATACTCAGATGATGCAGCTGACTGGTGACTTTCAGGAAGAGGAGGTCATTCTGTAATGGACAGAGTCTTTTAAGCAGCACAATAACTACCAGAAGAGGTACTCTCCCCAAGAAGAAAGATTTTATGCTTACTATATAGTGTTATATAAACCACAGTAACCATGGTTTAGGTAAAATAAAGGTTTATATTTTAAAGAGGGTTTTTTGGGGTGGGGGCCTTGGGAGTTCTTGTTGTTGTTTGGTACCCGCACCACAGCAAGATCTGGCTAAAAAATGGAGGACAGCTTGTAGCCTGTTAAGTGGAATCCAGACTCATGGATAGTTTTAAAATATCTGGACTGTTTCTAATCTGGCTAAGATCGTGTTGTGGGTAGGATCACTACAGCTAACCATGGAACAGCCAGGACCACGCTCCTAAAAAAAAGGTTCTTTAAGCAGCGTAGACAAGGCTGTACTTTTGATAACAGGTAAATTAGGTTTTTTTTTTTCACAGCACAGTTAACAAAAGCAAGTAATTATCCAAACCCGGGCAAGAAAACTGTAAGAAAACACGGTGGCTACGTGTAGTGCATGGTTTGTTGCTAATATGGTTGGAGCTGTAGGAATTACTGGATTTGCTGCTTATTTTTCGTTTATTGAATACTGTTGCTAACGTGGTGTCGAGAACAACACGCTCCAGAAGCTGCATGTAAAATAGGTCATTTTCCCTTTAGTCGTGGTGTCCTACATGGTACTGAAAGAAAGACTTTGCAGAAGTTACATATCCTATGACTTGTTTTATGACCTTAGCAATAGTAATCTTGCACTAGACAACACAAATTAGTTACTACTGGCACTGTTTCTGTCTTGCAAAAAATTATTTTACTCCTTACATTCAAAGGAAAATTGTTAAATTCTTTGCTCATTCTGAAGTTAAATTTAGCTAAACTGAGGAAAAAGGATTTTAGCTTACCACAGTTAAGTACTGCAACATTCTCCCATCAACTCTGGATTCGTGAAACTGGTCCTTGTACTGAGGTAAACCAATATCATCGAGCCACCCTGCAGACACAAAAACAGTGGTGCACGCAAATCCAGATCACTGAGAACGAAGCCCTTCTCCCCTTCTTGTCTGAGCTGGCTTATTCTGAGGCATTCACGTAGCTTGTTCGACCCATTCACCTTTCCAAAGGACAGCCTCTTACCAGAAGCCTAAAAGCAATTCCACCAGACAGCTTTGTCCACAGTGCCCCTGTGATACCTTACATCCAGTGTGGGACTGAGCACAGACCTCCTGCAGCTCTTGCTAGGCTGAGCCCCACCCCCTTTTACTTCCCTGCAGTCTGACAGAGTTCCCCTTGGAAGATCACACTGTAGAGCCATATATTTGGATGTCAAGAACAACATAAATCTGCTCATTCTACTGTGTCAAAACTTAGTGCTCTTAAAAGGTGATTGGTAACTGCTTAAACAAGCGTATATGAGGCAGCCCAGCCATAGGGGTGAGGGAAATTCCTCTCCAAACAATTCCATGACAGGTCAAGTACTTACGTGTCACCCAGATATGATCAAGTTGTGCAGACTTCTCATCTTGTTTTGCATTTATTGACTTAATGGCCAAAACTAATTTCTTCCTATGCAGAGGATGCTTTATTCCCATTTCCTGCAAGAATAACAGTTAACAAATAGTTTGCCTTGCCTTTGACTCTTTTCATGAATGGATACTAGGTATTTTAGAAAGGCAGAACAGCCAGTTGTTTGAAGGGGCCTGGTTATACAGAATCAACATGTATCGTTGCTTGAGAGAAAGAGATTATTACCTTTTCCATGTCCTGAGGTGTCGCAGTTAACAGTGTATGGCCTGAAGTCACCCACTGCCGTGCAAAAATAACATACTGACCGAGACCGAAGTCCTCAAGCCAGTTACAAACTCTTTCAGTGCTCCACTGAGCAAATGGAGCATTGTGGTCACTGAAAAGTAGAAAAAATGTTTGAAAAATTTTAAAGGAAAGAATTATGGTTCTTATCAGAAAGCTCACCGTGTGCCAGAGGCAGTAGAACAGCGTATGTATTAGTGCGCTTTGTTCTGTGCAATAACAAAAGCCAACAGTCATGTCACAGTATGTGCCATGGCACCAGTGTGCTGTGACTTTGCCCAGCCTCAACTTCTGAACAGCTGGGGGGGAGTAGGGGCAAGGGAGGGATTAAGAATTTCCCATTTTCTGTTTGAAAAGAGGAAAAAGGGAATTGCCGAATCCTCATCACTTTGCAAATATTCCCGCAGGAGAGGATGATGGTAAGTTTTCTTCTTTAACAAAGTGAAATTTTTGACACTCCAACAAACAGCTAGTGCTGCAGTTTAAGGAGTGCAGAGAGGCAAGCTACTCAGGTCACATTTTCTACTAGAGAAATTCTTTCCAGTTACATGTAATAAAGTATGTTGGGAAAAATGTATTACACAAGAGGAGGGTTTGGCTGTTCAGCATATTTAACAATACCGCATAATGTGCTGTGCAAGGCAAAGAAGGAACCGTTACCTTTTCTGGCCTTTGGTTTCCTTTGATCTGGAGAGTCGAGGTCCAGCTGTTGCACGGAGACCACCTCTTCGAAACTCTGCCAAACCCAGGTCATCTGCAGGGAAGTTACCCGACTGAGTTCTTCTTATTCTTTTAAGACAAGAGTGCCAAGATAGTACAATTAGCTTGCAACAGAGAACATTTGGTTCATATGGAAACTATAATGACAACTAGAAGCCGTATTAATCTTCCTGTAAACCACAAACATCTAATTCAAGTGGAAGCTGAAGAAGTTCCAGGAAAACACTGTCTAGACCTAACTCTGAGGAGAGGAAAAAAGCTCTGCAGAGCAGGAGTAACCCTTCAACCCGAGCAGTAATCCACACTGGAGGCCAGACTCCTACATGTCTGCTGTCCTGAAGCAGATAAAGCAAACACAATAAAACTCAGTCCCCCTGCTTTTTGTTTCTTGTTTTCTCTCATTTTTCACCCAATGGATTCTGTAATAACTCGCTATCGTTTTTCCAAGCTAATGGAACTGTTTGCATTCTTAATTATTAGCATTGTAATAAGAGAGCAGTGTATTATTTCTTCCAACAGCATGATGCTGTTAAAGCTACCATCCATTTTTCTACACCTGTGCAGACACACCTATACAATCATGCTCCTTTCTCTACTTTTCCTGAATTTTACTCTATTCTTGATGGAGATAGTGTAGCTTTTGCTAAGAACTGGATTCATTCTCAGACAAAATGCTTTGACAGGGAACTAAACAAAAAATAATCTTACTTTCCCCAGATTTTCTTGATCCCTTTTGGACTCTTCCTGTTTTCTGGAGACAATGGAGACTGTGGACCTGAATCTGTTCCTGAAGAAAGAGCTGAAAGGTCATCTGAGACTACTGTACCATCCACATTCTCTGTTTCTCCTGGGTTAAGAAGAGTAATGTTTTATACTAATTATTAACAAAGTTGTTATCTGGGTGACTAATGTTTAAATGCAAACATAATAAAAAGTAAAGATATCTGTAAAATTGTTCTTGTATGAAAAAAAACCCCATGCTCTGAAGATGAAGAAAATAGTGGCTGTACATTTGATACCAAAAAAAAATAAAACATTGAGTAAAATAGTATTGCTATTTCAGTGATATATTTAAATACATTAATTAATTCAAGGTCTTCTTCAGACTCTTGCCTTGCCTATTCTTAATACCAAAACTCCTCCATCAAAATCAGTAGGAATTTTTGTGTTGGCTTCAGTGAAAACAGAATGGAACAAGGAAGAAGTATCTTAAAAAAAAAATCCCATCCAAATGCCATGCAGCAAAAGCTGTTACTTCATTTCAATACAGTGCTTAAGGAATTCAATCTGGATGGCTCATTTGGTATTAGTACTTCATAGAGAGAAGAAAAGGAGGGAAAAAGGAAAGGAAAAAAATGAGCAGCAAAGTTCACGTTAAAGTTGCATCTTGTTTGGATACAGTACCTAGCACTGGTGCACTGACACTCCTGATGCGATCTTCAGTCATCCCAAGAAGCAGAAAGCCAGATGAAGAAGCAAAGATATAAAACACCAGCAAAATAAAGTTACAGAAGAGCAAAGAAGTAAGCTAAGCACTAAAAGCAGAAACTAAAAGAAAAGAAGCAGTTATGCTTGACATGAGAGTGAACATGCACTGGTGTGCACAAGCCCCAAGAATTCTGTACAGGTCATCTTTAATAGAGATGATCACTTATCTGTTGTGGGGTTTTTTAACTATTCTTGGACAATTTTAACACATTAAGCATATATTACAGAGCCCCATAAAGCCTGCAGAATATCTGAAATGAAGTAATGTCCAAGATTACATCAAATACCTCTGAAATACCAGGTTGGAGGTATAATGAGTTGAGTGCACATGCATGAAGCAGACCAACCTGCATTAAAAATTCTGTTCATTTAGTGTATTTAAGAAGTCACTGCTTGTTTCTAGAAAAAGAACATTTTCCTTTACAAGGTCACCCATCCTTGGATAATCCTGCAGTTAAAGACATAATAGCATGCCTCCCTTGTTGCCTACAATACTGTAATCACAGAAAAACTCTTTTAGAAAAACCTGAACAACCAACAACCTATTGAAATCTTGAAACTACAGTACCCTGGCAGCTTTTAAGACCGTGGGGCCTTAAAAAAACTAGACAAAACCCCCCAAACCAAATGAAAAACCCACACCAAAAAAAAA
>VZTO01023985.1:0-26492 GCA_013400615.1 Syrrhaptes paradoxus
ACCATTCTATGATTCTATGGTCTGCAGCAGAAGGGAGTGATTCATTCTGGTATACACTGAGGAAAAAGAAGCCCGTATTGCTTCTAGCACGTAAGACTGTCTGTCCTCCCTTGCTCTCGCCAGCTGTGAGGTACTTCAGGAGAGTGGGTAGCAGCTGATTTAACACTTTGAAACAACTGTTTCCCCTCATCAGCTGCACTGCTGTGTTAGAGAGACCAGTCAGAAAATACACAACATACAGCAATCTTTTGAGCTGCTACAGCACAGTCCAATCTACTGATCTCAAAGCACTTTGTCAGTTACCACATTCAAAGGCTGCTTTGGACTCCTTGAAATAAGAGGGATGCAAAGATTTACATAATTTCAGTGGAGTGGGAACAATACCTGAGACGTGTTGCACGATCTCATAAACACTACACAGCTATTCGAAGGAACAGAAGTTAAACTTTCATATGCATATGCATCATAGGACAGGTAAAGGAGAGCTGCCCACTTTTCACAAACATACATGTACAGACTGTATGGAGTTTTTCCTCATTCACCTCCTTGCTCTCTCTATGTCAACTTCTTCAGTATAAAAAGTAAGCTCTGCCTATGCTCAAGCTCATCTAGGTGTTGCTAGTCTGGCTGCTCTGGACCTCTGCATTTTGTGCAATTATTTACACCATACAAAGTGAGTGCAGAATGCTGCTGAGTCTAATTTTTCACTCATATAAACGTCTCTGCAAAATGCAATGCAGGGCAAAAGAGACAGATTATCAAACAAAAATAAATAAAGAGTGCTTCAGAGTAACAAACAGTTGAATAAACCTTCAACAATCTGATTCTCTTTTGCTTCTATGTTCCTTTTTACAAATACACTGGCCATACAAAAAGGGCTTAATGACAACTACTTTGAGACTCCAATGCCTTACCAAGAGCATATAAAATGTTTTAAAACATTTTTTTTTCTTACAGAAAATACACTCATTTAACAAAATCAGTTCCTGAATTAATAAAGTTCATGGTTTAACCCTATTCTCAGACTTCTCTTAAAGTGAGGACTGCTAATTTATCTTTTTCTCCATTTGGTGTTCCTTTAAAATTCGTGAAGACAAATGGGAAGACATTCTGCATAAACATCAAAACTGCTTGTTCTCACTCCATTGGTAGCAAGAACAGAGAAAGAAACATCAGCATAAATAGAGCTAAATGGTAAAGATGTGTCCCAACCATAACTCTGAATAAAACAAATTCTTATCTTAAACTGAACTTGAAGTTTTGTCAGCAGCTAAGCACCAAGTCTTTGACATCTGCTCAGCCGAGTCAGGACAGCAGTAGCTTTTGTTCTACTGACATTTTGAAGATGCAAATTTTGATTACACAGATTTATCCTAACAGTGGTTTAAAGGTCGAGATGATAGACCAATGTCTTTGGAAACAGCAGCAATCGTGACAGGTCATGACGTCCCATTAACGTCTCTTTTCAGGAAAGAGCACATTTCAGGGTTGTTTGTACATGTGTCTGTATATATGCTTCTACAAACAAGATCTGATAGCCTCCAATTTACCAACAATTTTCACGGACTCAATTGTTTAGTTGAAAATCCTGCCACAACAGGAGAAATGGATACTTTAACATTTACTGTTTCAGATCTTGCACTGATGTGCAAGACATTGATTCTGCTCAGTGTAGGATGAACAAAAATTACTTTCATATAGTTAATGGGCATGAGCTTTGTCTTCCTCAAAAACATATCAGGCCAAAGTTTCTACAGGTTACTACACTCCTGAAAAACATCATTAGTTATAACCAAGGATATGGCCTCTGAAAATAAAATAAGTGAAAAGGCATGGAAGGTGGAAATCTATCAAGAGGAATAATTTTGGCAGCCCCTGTTTGAATCCAGACTCCTCCAGCACTGGCAGTACTGACAGCTCTCTCACTTCACTGGTGTGATTCTACTCACCAGTGTTCAGTCCACACATTGTGCTCTGATGGAAATGAATCCAAAGTGCATACTGAAACTTCATTCAATTTCTGGGTGGATAATCTCATTCAGGACAAAAAAATTCTGAAATAAAGTTCATACCAATTAACTTGGTAAGGTAATGAAGTCTAATCACATTAAAAGCACCTTTGATTAAAAATGCCAAAAACAGAGCTTTAATGTGGTTTAGCAAATACACATTAAATGCTTCTCTCTTTTGGATCCAGATTGATTTTTCTCATTGTGGGCAAGATTTTAGCGGCCAAGCAGGATAATCCCCATCATCCTGATGCACTCAGAAGGGACCAACAGGCCTTCTGAATTAGACTGACACACTCTGGGCACAAGTCCATGGTTAATTTGTGCCCCATCATGGCCAGCACACATTCCTTACCTCTGTGGTGACACTTTTCAGAAGGGATGTTGTTTGCGACCACTTCCAAGCCTGTATCCATATGGTCAGCAGTCACAAACTGCGCTCTGCCCAGTGGGTTTGTTAAAGATGTTTTTGTCTCTGAGCCATCCAGCTGCACAGGTATGTCTGTATCTTGTGTGGTCTTCCCCACTATGAGAGCAGCGGAGTTGTGGACTCTCTGCTTTTCTGTGACCCCTCTCCTCTGCAACAAGAAGCTGGCCTGTCCTGCAGTAAGTCAACTGACAGAGAGCACAGGCACCAGCCTGCATCCCTGCCCTATTGCAAGAACAAAAATGATGCTCCCAGTGGAGTGCAATTAACCAAGGTGTGTCATTATCCCAGTGTCCCTGACTTGGCTAGTCTGATGGGTCCCCAAGGGCTCCACTTCATGTTGCCTTTGCTTCACAGGCTCTGTGAATAAAAGAGCTCCCCTTTGGAGTTAATCAGTGCAGGAGTGTGTTTTCCCTGCACTGCCACCCAGGGTTGTTACAACCCTCTCCATGAGAATATCTCAATGGAATATGATGTCCAAGACATCTCATCTTCATAACACCCTGTGTGGTAAAGCTACTAGCCTCTTTCCTTACGGAAGGGGAAAAGGAGTTAGAACTGAAATGGGTTTAGACCCAGCTGTTCTCAGCTTTGTAGCTCCAAGCCCTTAATGATCTGGTCCTCAAAATAGCATCTTGTATTAGGCACACAGGCTCCACCATCACAGCCTGAAGAATGTTCAGTGCCCAATGGCAGGATTCACAACTGCTGTGTCTACTAAACAAGAAAGTACCCAAATGCTAACAATAAAACAAGATTTTTCATTGAAGTTAGGGGGGGCTTTCAACTCCATGCTGCCGGGAGGTCCATTCACAGACTCAAAACGAAAGAAAAACACCAGAAAACAATGAGATGCTATTTGAAAATTATTGCAACAAGGACAGACTCCCTCCATCCCTCCTGTGCTAACAGCCCAGTGCTGGGAAATGTCCTCTCCCCAAAGGGAGAAACCTGAGCTTGGTTTCTTCATCTGTCTGATGAGATGCAAGTGCACATCTCTCAAGAGTTAGCCAGGCTCTTAGGCACCTTGGCCGAAAAGTTCGGACTTGTGAAATACTTAGGAGACCAGAAACTGGGATTGATACTATCCTTTCTTTCACGTAAGCGCTCTGATCACTACCATGTTTTGTTATAGCTCTGGCCCAGTTTATGATGGGACAGCTGTGACTGGAGCAACTGAGGGTATTCTCCCTTGTCTGGGCATACCAACAGGTCTAGCCCCACAGACCAGACATGCAGATGTACATTTTTGAGTGGATTTCACTGAGAGCTCAGCTAAACGGACTGCTGTTAAATGCAGAAATTGTTTGGATACATTTTTTTCATTAATATAAAAAATGAAAGATGAGACTTCCCCCATGCATGTACCTCCCCACCTGAGTGTATATAAACACACACACACACACACACATGTCCACAGCTAATTCAGAACTGCTGTGGTTCAACTGGGGCTTTTGCTGCCCGTGAAAATCAGTTAGATGAGCAGCAGTAAACAAAAAATATATTGCATGTGGTGAAAGGAGACTCTCTGTGTGGGCTTTGTCTTCTCCATAACTCTTATTTAAATCCTAAGCAAAAACGAATAAATACAGTGTTAGAGAGGATATATAGTCACTCCAGTTTTGTTTTAAGGTCTTTCATCCAGCAAGATAATTAAGAAGCATCTAATTAAAGTCTGAACCAGTAGTAAGATTCCCTGCTGTGCCTTATCTGTGTATGAAATACATATCCATAGCTAGCAAAAGTCTTGACTGCTTAGCTCAGGCTGTAAAAATTTATGTGATTCATTACAGTGTCCCTGGTTAAATCCCTGATTTAGTGGGCATCATATTAAGCACAGTAGTATTTCTATGTCAACTTCTTTGCTCAAAGCCAGGCACAGACAGAAATGGGATTTGGGAAAGATTGTTTTTTTTTCTGAAAGTTTTCATGCCCTTTTCTTTCTAAATAAGTGAAACTTGGGGTAAAATGTGTGTGATATGCCATTTCTCCTAATGAAGTTTCTCAGCTGCAAATTTCACCAAGAATTTTCTATGAGTAATATGTTGTTTTCACTGAGTTTTTCAGAAAGTTGCATGCACTTCCCATCACATCCAAGTAAAAGATAATTTTGGTAGGCTTGCCTCAAAAAGTGGAATGTGGTGTGCAGGGGTAGCATTTCATGCTGTACAAAAAGGATTGAAGCAAAAGGTTAAATAGGAAACTAGTCAAGTGGTAAATTGAAGCCCAGGGAAATCCAGTTATTTCAAGCCTCAAAAGATAATGTTTTGAAATTGCATTAAACACAGTGCACTGGTGGGTGGTGTGGAGCTGGGGTGTTACCTGCAGACAGGCCAGAGCGAGAACTGTATATTTTTCTGTTTTGAGCCCTGTCAAACATTGAGGAGGAAAAATGCACCCCAAATACACCTGGGCTCTCTGTAGTAATCCTAAGAACAGGGTACCCAGATGACAGACAGGACCTGGGACCATAAATCCATAAAATTGCTCTCCACATGCCCAGTTTCTGTTATTTATGTCAGAAGCCTGCTCCTGGCCATTGACAGAAAATGGATATTAAGCTGGATGGGACTTCAGTTTGGTCCAGTTTGACCAGTTCTGTGTTCTTTTCCTTTGCATGAAATTTAACAAGTGCCTAAGGTTTCAGGTTAGCATGGGGCTTCATCATATTTCTAAAAGCAAGCGATGACTTCAGTGATCTGTAAGTGAACACTGTTTCAGAGCTGCTTATTGGAACTTCTTTCCAGACTAATTACTTCCCTTCTTTTCCACAAACGTAGACATGATGTGAAGTTTTGTTGCCCTACTGTTCTTCCACAGTTAGGGTGACAGGACCCCCATGGTCACTGTCTCCTGCTTCCTTGTTTTGGGCATCAGAAATTACCAAGCTATACACCTATCAAGAGATTGCCAAGGGGAAGTTAAAAGTACATTTAAAAGACCTTAATTTTTTTTCATGGCTTTGTAAAATTATGAATGAAGGTATTGAATAAAGGAATAAATGAAGGCGACTATATCCTGGGCTGCATCAAAAGAAGCATGACCAGCAGGTCGAAGGAGGTGATTCTCCCTCTCTACTCCTCTCTCCCCACCTGCAGTACTGCTCTGGGACTGCCAACATAAGATGGACATGTACCTGTTGGAGCAGGTCCAGAGGAGAGCCACGAAGATGATGAGAGGGTTGGAGCACCTCACATATGACGACAGGCTGAGAGAGTTGGGGTTGTTCAGCCTGGAGAAGAGAAGGCTCCAGGGAGACATTCTAGCAGCCTTCCAGTACTTAAAGGAGGCCTCCAGGANTCATATGGTATTATGAGTTGCTTGGTGGTGGTGGGAAAATTGAATTCAACATAAAATATCAGACAAAGGGCTAAATATAACGTTGTTTGGCAAAAGGCATGGTAAGGAAGGTAGTGAATGTAGTGTGAAAGTTGAAGAACAATCCAGAGGTCAGATCCCTGAGGGTGGAAAATTAGCATGGCTCCTCTGAAGTCCATGGAAATAGTGATTTGCATGCCTGAAAATTTGTCCTTAACTCATCACGACTATTTCCATATGAGCCCTGGTTTAAAACATATAGATAGCAAATAGCTTTACTATTTGCTGACTAATCACTCCCCTTTTAAAGGAAGTCTGAATAGGGAGTCAAGCTGAAAACCCTCAGCACCCTGTAAGTGCTCTGATGTAATCAGGCTGGTGTAACTTCCTCTGTGGGTAAAACTTTTTGTGAAGCACTCTTTAGACAGAACTCTCTCCAGAGCCTCAGGTCATGTAGATACACACACACACACACAATACAACACAGGAGGTGCTGTGGGGCCACACAGATCCCAGTAAACATAGTACTTTAGCACACTTGAAGACCTAAATACATGTATATTTAGGGTTCCTTTGGATCACTGAAAAATTCCTACAAGCTGTGTCCTGGCTGCCAAGTTTCAGTGCTTAAAAATACAAATAACTGAGATGTGGGTACTTCTCTTTGGGGTGATTTTTTTTAAAAACCTTCATTAATTCTGTCCATAAGAAAACAATGAGGAACTCAGTTGTCAGAGAATAAAATGTATGGTGCCTGTGTCACTAAATTATTTCAAGTGGTTTTAATTGACTCATAAAACATCCAGAACTGAGCCAAGACAGAAATCCTACTCCCCTAAATGTACTAGTCCTATACAGCTTGCTAGTAAACCACTGAAAATTGTGGGATCACTTCACCAAGGAAAGAATGTATTTTAATGCTAATTTCTCCTGCAGGCTTATTAATGAGTTAAAATTGACAAATAACATGGTATTCTGCAAGCTTATAATGTCTGTTCATGATTAACCCATAGAAAGACTGCAGATATGTCAGTTATAAGGGAGAATACAAAAGTATTTGACAATTTGATTGCTTGTGTAGTTCTGTGCTGGCCCACTATGCTAACCCATTTAATCCTACAGTTTGCTCCTGAGCTATTCACTGCAGCTGCTGCAGAAAATTTGGTAATTTAGAGCCACCGTCTGAGCTATGTGGCTAGGCACCTAAATCACAAAGTTTATGTTCTAAGATGGGAAGATAATCTAAAAATGGGGCTGACAGTGGCTACTATTTCCAGTTCATATAGACCTCTGTTCTTTGTTGAGGGGTATTAACTATTCATTCTTTTGCCAGGTTTCATATTCTGCACCAGGTAGATGATGGGCTTCCTGTTACCATTCCTTACGTCTGTCACTTTGATCATGTTGTATCTCCAGAGAAAAAGACTTTACAGCAAAAGCAAAGAGAATACAGTACACAAAATCCTGATGCTTTGGTAAGAACCTGTTAGTGATACCTGGGAGGGGTCAAAAGTGCCAAGAAATATTCTGGAGTGCACCAATAACTGATGTGATCACATCAAGTGGTTATAGAACAGCACTAGTGGTAACAGCATGTACAGAGAAAACAAAAAGAAGACATTTTTGTCAATTTTTTTTCACAAGGTATCGGTTTTCCAGGGACACTGACAAAAAAAAACCAACTTCAAAGGACCTTGTGAGACTGAACAAGTAAGTCATCCAAGAAAAGTATTCCCGAGGAATGCGCAGTTCCAATATGGTATATTAAGACTTACCAAGACAATTCCTGCAGTTGCCTTCTCTCAAGCTATAGCAAGTAACAAAGGTATTCTCTTTCAATATTGTCAATTTGCTGTTACTGTTAATATAGCCAATATTGTCAATATCCTGTTAGCAGGCAGTGAAGCAACATGTATCCAAAGTGAAATGAATGCCACATCAGAGAGACTGCACATGGGGTAAAGAAATTCAAGAAGATAATTGGCTTCCAAACATTAAACTCTGCTGTACGGTTTTCAGCGATGCAGGGTCATGGATGCAACAAAACAAGCCAGAGACATTTTACTCTCATCCCATACTGCAAGGAAATTGGAAAAAAAAATATTGCTGTGAATGCAAAGCTCTGTTAGTGTGATGGAAAACTGGATATTTTGCTGGACTGCCTAATAAACCTACAGAACAACCCCTCAACAGGCTGAGTCGTGACAGGCAAAAAGAAAGCAAGAAAAAACCAAACAGCATAATAAAAATTCATGCAAATGTCAGGTGATTACAGCAAGGTTTTTTAGTAACATTCCATAAATATGAGCAAGAAATGGGACATCATACAAAGGCAGGGAACAAGCAAGAAAATTGGCAGGGAAGGGGTGATAGTCCCAGAACTACTCCACTCTGTGCTGAAGTCCTGAAAAGCCAGGCTGGAGGGTGTCATGGCACTGTCTTGGACCTCCCACTTCCCCGGGTGCAGGGTGAACAGTGCTCAGCATGCCAGGCTGCCCTGCTGGTTTCCCCATGCGCTTCTTTCAACTTCTGGAGGCAGAACTGGAGTCCTTTGGAGTTAATGGCAGGAAAAAAAATTGGGTTTTGCCTGTACTTCTGAAACACCTTGGGTTGGCCCTGGTCTGAAACTTCACTAGAGCGAGCCTCTCTGTACAGACAGATACCATTTAATAAAGTGCAAAACAATGGATACAGAAATCTCTTGGGTGCATGGGTTGAATCGTAGTCTGCAACAGCATATGGTCCAGCAGGTGCATGACTTGTCTACAGCAACAGGATGCAAAAGATATTAAAGAATCTGATTAAGTGTCTGATAGTTAGGGACACCTCAAGAAAATAATAATTCACGTTGATATGTATCCCAGTGTTCTGGCAAAAATAAGTGAGTGACTGCCCTGAGTGAAGTGCTGAGAGCTAGAGGATAAGCTGAACTAGTTTGGAGGGAATAATTAGCTATCAAGAGTTGCTGTAGTAAAATTAAAATAGTTAAGGATCAGCAAAGCAATCAAATGCAAATGCTGTTCCCTGTGAATGACTAGGGAACGCAGTTTTGTAATGGCATTTTTCCAAACTTATCAGAGTTTCTCGGGTAATCTAGTGGCTTTGGCAGACTGAAACATAACGCAGAGAAAGAAACTCTGTGCTGTGACTTCCCTTGGGGCAGCAAAGTGAGTGCCCAGGCTGAGCCCCCATACCACAGCCTGAGCTGTCTGAGGATCTGTCTGTAATGAGAAGACTGACCAAGAATAAAAGCACCAACATCCCAGAGTCATGACTTTACCATGCTCTCTGTCTAACAGCAATGTTTGTCTGTGCCTGTCTGGTAGCATCTGATTAGATCAGACACATCTGCATTTTTGTGTCTTTGAAAGGTGCTGGGCATGAGGGTTCAGCATCTCTTGGTGTCTGTAGTATTTGGGGAGGAGGGTTCAGTCTCCTGTGGCTCCAGTGTAGCTCTGTACACATGCAAAATTTGCTTGAGGGGAAGAGCTTTCCTACTCCCATGTGCTTATTGTCTTTCATTAGCTTGTTTAGGGTGACATTTTCAAAACCTTTAATTGTCTTCATTTGGACTGAAGGCCATGGTGAAAGCACTCTTTTGCCCCACTTTCCCTGTGTTCTTTAAGAGCCTGAATATCCCTCCAGCAAATGCCCACCCTTACATGTACATTTCTTTCAGTTTATCAGCTTGCTCCCTTTGCCTTAAGACAGCTGTTTCATACTTCCTCATTCTCCACAAAACCCCATTTCTCCTTCAGAGAGGAAATGCTCATGGCTTGGAAACTGCTCAGCCAATCTTTCAACCTCAGTCTGGAAGCTGCACCCACTCACCCAGAAGAAAATCCGACCCATCCTTCAGACGTTGCATGTTATGTTTACAGGTTGCGGTTACATTTAAAGCAGTTTATCTTTGTTCTTACCAATGAAAATGTGAAGAATTTACAGACAAGTTTAAACAAAGAGGTGGGAACTGAGTCAGCTTCTTCAGTCATCAGTGGTTTTACATGGTCAATGAATTACTACTAGCTCTAACATCCATGAATGTCTTCCGGTAACCACCAAAAAAATGACAGTGTTCACCTCCAAGAAATGTCATCAGTTATTGAAAAGATTTTCAGTAGCACCATGCCCTTGGTTTAATTGGAATATCTCCCAGCTTTTAGGGGGTCCCTCTAATGACTTCCTGTTGAACAGAGGAGGAAACTCAAGCATGCTGCAATGAAGTAATTTGTTCAGGAAAGCACATCAAAGCTGTGGCTGAACCACAAAGATGCCAGGTCTTCAAAATGTTGTTCCAGTAATCTGCAGAGCACCATCTTATCTGAAGTCTTTACTCAGGAGAGAAGGTGTCGTCTTTTTGTCCCTTTCAGGCTCTGTTGCTGCTGAAGTCAGGTGCTTCCAGTTTGATGTAGGATGCAGGATACATTCAACCTGCTCTGGCATTTTTTTCCAGGCTGCACAGACAGGGTGCCCCAACACATAGCATACCATGCCACAAGCCACAGTCTTTTTGAGGAAGGCTGGCCACACAAATTTAAGCCTAAAGGGCCAGATCTGTTGCTCACAGAGATCAGTGAGAGAGTATTATTATGGGCATTGTACCAGACACAGAAAAAATAATTGATATGAAGAAAAAAAAAATGCCAGAGTGGGAGTTTTATACTGTGCTGGACTAATCATATGTCACTTTCAGAAAAGTTAGTGCTCTCTGGGATAGGTGAAACAGTGAAAACAAGTTTTGTTCCTTTTTCATGGACACTGATGCAACACGGCACCAATTTGACCCCACTGGTACTAAACTCACAGTTGTGCCCAGAGGGACAAATTCTGTCCTGGGGTGGCACCAGGTGACTCCTGGCATAACAGCAATATCAATGTACGGACTCACAGCTTGTACTGTAGCCGTCCTACTGTGGATGTTGACTGCAACCATAATGCAGGTTATGGATGACTGCATGCACAGCAGGTATGGCTTGCCCCCTCTTGCCTGTTCTTCATGTGCAGTCTCTCTCCCACAGACCTTCAATGCCTCTCACCTTTCTTGGGGCTGGATGTGCTGAATGGAGTTACTCCAAAAGCTGAAGTTTTTGTTTGGGGTGTAAATATGAGGCCCAAAGCAATCAGTAAGGTTGCAGAAAGAAAGGCGTACAGAGATGCCATAGAACTTTGAGACCAATAGAAAAAACAAAAAAGTATTTTTTTGGGGCATAGTCCTTGTTATGCTATCAATGTGTCAGGGACAAAGCGGGGCAAAGTGTGGAGTGCATTAGGCAAGACTGAAAGGACTTGAGAGCTGAGATGAACTACCCCAATGGAGTACTCCTGGAAGCCAGCTTAGCTTAGCAAACAGGACACTGGAGTGGAAGGAAAGGGGTTCGAAAATTACAGAGGAAAAACTCTCCCTGAACTTTATGGGTGCAGGGGCAGGGTTTCAATGGATTATTCCCACTCAGAATGAGATCATGAGTTTCAGATATATAGCTCTGCACATAGCAGGGCTTGTGCTCCACCGAAACATCAAACTCCATGCTAGGAACTTTTTGGAATAGAAAAGAGAAGAAAACAGAGAACACCTCTCTGCCAGACTTGTGTTTTTTTTGTTTGTTTTGTTTTGTTTTTTTTTAAATAACATGTGCGGTCCTTGTCCTTGCATCTGCTCTGGGTAAAGTATAAAGAACAAGAAAAATGGCTGAAGGCACGCAGTCCGGTGGGTGTGGTAGAGTCCCATGTGCTCCACATAAGTGAAACAGAGAATGTGGTTAGGGAATTATTGAAGTAAAGAGCATCAGTAAAATGAGAAAGCAGTAACTTCAAACACAACCTCTATTTTCAAACATGAAAAGGAGTACTTTTTCACCTGACATCGTGAAACTCCTAATTACATCGTGGAACTCCTTACCACAGGACCTTGTGAATGGTAAAGGTTTACAAGGAGTTCAAAAATGATTTGATAAATGCAGGGATAAAAAGTGCTTAGGGAGCTATTAAATCTAAACTCATCACCCATGAGATGCAAGTTCTTGGAAGCTGGGAAATAATTCACAAAAATCTCCCCCTGCACATCTGGCATGTCCTTACACTCTTCAGCCACTGTGGACCGCTGGCTAGTCTCAGAGGCAGGGCTGTGGGCTAGATGGTCTTCTGGTCTCAGCTAAGCAAGCTCATTTTAGGCAAGCCACATTCTCCAAGTCGTTGTTTTTGCTGTGAACCAGCTTGTCTTTTTTTTTCTTTAGTTTGTAAGTTCTAGAGGGCAGATTAATTTGTATGAAGGAGAGGGGCAATCCCCTTGGCTCAGGGCCTGTCAGGGCTCATGCAGGCACTGTGTCCTGTTTGGAGCCCCAGGGAGGAGAGACAGGGACAAACCAGAGGGGCTCCAGGAGGCCACTGGTTTGGTGGGACCTGGTTCAGCCTGGACCAGAGACAGCTTTGGGGCACCTGGCAGGACCCTGGCAGTGCCTTGTGGGAAGGGCATGAGCTGAAGCTAGGGAGGTTCAGGCTGGAGATAAAGACACATGTTTTCCCCATTACGAGAATCAGGAAGTGCAACAGGATGCGCAGAGAAGCTGAGCCTTCTCCATCCTTGGAGGTTTTCAAGACCCAATAAAAAAAGCCCTTATAAAACCCTGGGTAAAGTTCCTCGTGAGTTCCTTGTGCAGAAGACTCTCCATTTCCACTGAGCCCTCTGGGCCCAAAGATAATGAAAATGAAAATGCTAATGAAATGCCATTGGTTCAGTGTGTAATTTCTCTTTGCTTCTGAAATGTACATATGCAGGCCTTAGCACTTATGATCATGTGAAAACAGAGATTAACTTCAAATTTCTGCATAACAATAATTACCATTAGACATCTCTGTCCCTGTCCTAAAAAAGGAAAGTACATTAACTCTGGCAAAAGCAGAGAATAGGTTTTCACCTGGTGCAGTTGCAGCTTCACTGAAGCCAACAGGCTGCACTGAGTTGCACCCACGGGAAGTTTGCCCCTACACCCTTTGAAAGCCAGTCCCTCACCTTCTCCCCCTGCTTATATCCATATCCCTACGGGTCAAGATAGATGCCTGTGATAGATGACGGTCAGGGAAACTGCTTTGCCCACACACAAGGGTGTGTTTGTGCTGCTGTCCAGAGGTGAGGACCCACAGGATGAACAATCTCACTCATGCCAGCAGGAAGACTAGCCAGATACCCGCACATGGGGGAGAATGAGGAGGGGACTGCTTCCTCTTCCTCTTGCAGAACTGACAAGGCCCCCTTCTCCTTTCAAGAGTGCTGCTGGATAGGCAGCAGGGTGCAAGCATGGCTCTATCAGTGGCCGTGCTGCGGGATCCTAAACAGCACACTACAGAGCTGTCTTCGAACTGACAAAGGAGCACTGGTGTAGCTGCACAGCTTTCCTTTTCAAGGGCAGTTTCTACCCACAGAAACATGCTTTTTAAAGAGGAATGGCCCTTGCCTGGGATTTGCTAGCTCTAAACATTCATTCTTCTTATTATTGGGACAGCCAATAGTAACGGGCTGGATTAATGCCTCCGTTGTCACAGGGGCAAGGTAATGCTAAATTTATCTGTTACATAGTAATATAAAAAATCCTACCAGCAGGTTAGGCATTAAACTATCTTTGGTCCCCCCTGTGGTTCTAAAAGATGCTTCTGCTTAATTTAGACTGTATCAGCATCACTTTGCTTGTGAACTCTGCTTGCTATCCATATTCAAACCAAAGTATTGCCTGACACCTTTTTTGCTTTCTCTTTTTTCCTAAAACAAAGTGAAGATACAGACAATACAGATGATGGTGCATTTTATTTGTGTTCTCTAGTTTGAGCAGAAAGGGGCAGCAACAGCTGTGCTCACATGAAGAGCTGGAGCCTGCCCTTCATCTACATGTTTGCAATGGTGAACAGGCTTTGGAATCTTCAAGCCAAATTCCTTCCAGCAGAAAGGAGCTCCCAGCTGTAACACATTGCCACTACCACCCAGCAAAGCAACGTCATAGAGTGTGATTTCTTTAGGGATCCTATTTCTCTGTCCAGCTTTGTGATGTAGTTCCAAAATCCCATTTAAAAATGCAGATATTGACCAACAGGCATTGCAAAGCATTGAGAAGCATTTTTCCTCATTCCCAGTGTAGACTCAAACTGGGCAGGATGCATTGCCACAGAGGGACCTGTGAACACATGCACTGGCTGCTCAGGCTGTTCAGGAACTGAGTGCACACACTCAGCAGAGAAGAATTTCCACACACCTTTCGGTTTTCCACCTGTGTTCAACCTCTTAACTGCCATGCACATTGCTTACTTGAGTCATCCCATTTAAGTCACTGAGACTACTCACTAAAGCACTACTCATCAGGAGAAAGGGTTCTCCAGGCAGGCCACAAATATGTGCTCATGCTTAAATTTGTGCATACCTGTTCCAGGCATAATTTAAATACCTTCACATGATTCCTCTAACAGCCAGAAGCTTTTGGAAAGTCAGAGGAATGCAGGATTGACTGGGTGTTGTAAAGAAAAAGAACAGGCAAAGAGTTGCAAAGGAAGAAAAAAGAAGCAAGAAAGTGAAAAAGTGTGCAATGCATGGGAGTTTTTTGAGTTGGTCCATCACTACCAGAGGGAATACTCCAATTTTTTAATGTAATGGACTGCTTCAAAAAGTGTAGAAAATTATGTTAGGTCTCTCCATGCCCTGTGTGCCTCACCTGCCATATGTGTAAAATTGTTGCTAAATGGGAAATATACAACTATTTTTATTATACTGGTAGACAGGAAACTGGGGAGAAGAGGTGGTTTTAGTTCCCTAATTTGAACAACAAAGCTCTCAGACAGAGTCTGCATGTCACCAATGCTGTTCTTTTGAATCATCTAGATTACAGATCTTACGGAATGACATGTGAAGAGACTTGTAAAACACTACTCCTAGGTATCTTCTTAGTGGATAATGAGAGCAGTGTAAGGTCACTATTCAAGCATCATAGAAATATGCAAATAGTACAAAGGTGTTTCAAGTTTCAGCAGGTTTGACTTAGCCCCCACTGCCAAAGAGGAGGAAAGCTATTCGATGTGGCTCAGTCACATTGGATGCTGTTCATCCAAGCCTGGCAACCACTCCACACGCAACTATCCCAAGTAATTTCTTGGAAGTGTCAGCATTTCCTGGTGGAACTCCCTTCACCCCAAACAAATGCACACCCTTCCTGTACAGCACACTGCAGGACGCATGCTGGGGCCAGTTGGTGCCTTGCAGCAATGTCTCACCAGGCACAGGAGTCACCTGGATCCCACTACTTTCCAAGAGATTCCTGGGCCAGGCAGTTTTTAATACCGTCTTGTAAAGAGTAAAGAGCATCTCCCCTACATTGCAAACAGCTTCTTCTATCGCCTCCAAATGCTTTGTGGTGCACGTGCAAATCTGCTGATTCAGCTCAGAGGCACTCTCCTGGATGAGGAAGTTGAAAAGTAGGAGCCAGCCACAAGCAGGTTGTGGGCTCAAGTGCCAGGTGAGGAAGGCTTCTGAGTCATGATGTCTAGAACCCAAGTCTTCCCCTGACCTCATGGAGGAGAAATTTTGCACCAAGCACTGGGCCAACTGAGGGAATCTACTAAATATCTCACTAATTTTTCAGTTGCCCTTGGAAGAATTCCTTTCAACAGCATGGGATCTTGCTGCTATCTGCCAGATTTGCTGAGGAAGCCTTCATGGTGCTTGGCAGCACTACATCAAACAACCTGAACACAAAGAATTAGACTAACTGAATCATGGAAAACATTTGCACGATGCATGGCTAGGAAGAAGATTTTTTTTTCTCCTAGACAGATGTGTGTTTTGAAGACAAAAAGAGACATTTTGGCCACTTTTGTACAAGCCAGGCTCTTCCTGCATAGACCTACTTCAGCCACTGCCACATGCCTGGGCTCTAATCTTCTCTCTTTGCAGATACTAAGCTGATCAGGCTTGAGTCAAGTGTAAGTCACACACCTTCCTCCCCCTTTATAAACCACTGACAAACCTTCCTTCTGATTGTGGTGGGGGTTTTCTTGTTTGGTTGGGTGTTTGTTTGTTTGTTTTTACAGGAGGGACAACCAACAATTTTAAACTGCAGTTCCTTAGGAAAAAACAGTTGATGCTGCTGTGGAGATTATGTTTCAGATCTGTAAAACTGTGCTTTTTGTATCTGCTTTTTCTCCCTGCCTGTGTGCAAGAGGGTGACTAGAGATGTCTGCCTGGCTGTCTCTCACAGCTTAAAAAAAAAAGCAAAGCTTAACTGAAGCCCTGCTAAATCCTTATGACAAACAGCCACACAGAGGGTGCTGGGACTCTCAGGCACTAGCCCAGGCTGTCTTTTGTAACATCCATCTCAGCTTAACAGGCAGAGATCTGGCTAACAATTTTGTCTGGGCTTGGGAAATAAAAGAGAGCAGTGAAAGCCATATACATACTCATTTTCAGAACAATGAGGTGAAACATCCAATGATCAGTTCAACTTCATGATTGCCTAATTACACACAATCTTTATGTCTTTATTTTCAATTCGTCCCAGAGAGGCATCTTTTTCTTTACTTTTCTGTGTCAGCCAGCTGCTATTTGTCCAGGACGGAAAATCACTGTTTACATCTACTTTGAAGGAAAATAAATATGCGTATTAAGGGAATACTCTCTCAGTTAGCTGCACATGACCAAGGGATAAGGCATTTTTCCTTTGCGTGTTCACTCTGTAATTGAAGTCCAGTAGGAAGCAGGCACTCATAGTAGGGGCATTACCTGATTTGTTTTGACAGCCTAGGAGCAGGGAGAAAAGGCAGGCTCCCCACTCCCTGCCCCAGCAGAGCCAGCTCTGCATGCTAGCTGAGACCCCACCATGGGCAGGGGAACTTGCAGTGAGTTAAAGGCACAACTGGCACAGCTTACCTGCCCATCCACCCACCCCTGCCCTAAAGGAGAAGAAAACAAAATTAGTCTTTTAGGGTTAGGATCAAAAGTAGCCGTGTTTCACCAGTTCTCAGTGGCTGTGTGGTTTCAGAGAGGCTCCTTGCAGCTGCAGTCATTTAAAGCGGGTCTGGGCTGCTCTGACTTACATGCATCTAGGGTCAGCATGGACAAACACCTTTGGGCCAGTAATGTCCACAAGTATGAGAAATAACAGTACTTCTTTCTCTTTTAACATATTTGTGGTGTTATTTTGAAAAGTCTCTGATTAAACCCAAGGTAACCACTTCCAATTATACCTGACAAGCTTATGTGTGTATATGAATTCATATGACTCTCTGCCCATTTTGTGTCATTGTGTACAGGCATAGCTGCCAATCCATGGATGTGGGTGAAGGATGGCACTTCGAACCAGGCTTAAAATGTCATTTTGTATTCCTGCTTTTGCAAGCAACCCATGGTAGAAATATTTTTCTGTATTAAACTTTAATGAATTTCTAACCAGTAAAATTCACCCCTTCTGCACCACAGGCCAAAACACTACCCCTCTAGCCCCAGAAGCCTTTGAGCTTTGAGGAAAACAACACACATCTGCTTGAAATGTAGCTGACTAAAATCCACACTAAAACTTAGATTAATATTTTGAAGAAAGAAGTGGAATGGGAATTGAAAGCAAGGTTGTGCCACATCCAACTTTTTAAGGTCTGGCCATCACTATGGAGAATATAATCCATTCAATTGCCTTTTACACAGCATCCCTGACCTTCCATTAAGTGGTCTCCAACTCACTACTGCTTAAAATTTGATTTTAAGAATTGACATTTCTGTTTACTTTAGGGGATGGAAAACTGCCTAGTGCTTTAAGCAACATTCAACAAGTCAATTTTTGATATTCTGAGTATCAAAGTATCAACAAAATTGGCTAAGCCAATTTTTGATACTCAAAGTGAAGTAAAGTTTAATCACCTCCCACCAGAAATCAGGATTAAACTCATGAAGAGACCCTATGTCTCTTGCACTAGGATGAAGCTGTGATATTCTTTGCAATAGAAAAGATGCTGAGAGCATCAGCAAATTCTTGAGGTGTAGATGTCTCAAGGTGAATATTTGATCCAACCTAAGTAACCTAAAAGTCAAGAGCTGTACTGGTCACAAGAAGTCACAAGGAAAAAAAAGTGATTTCTGACTGTACTGTGAAGGCCACACTCTAGAAAGCTGAACTTGCTCTGTACAAACAAACCTTAAAGTTCCTTCAACACAATTTTTAAATGTAGCTGATAAAATAAACATTTGAAAAAAAAAAGCTATTTCACATCACAACTAGAAGCTGTAGATCATGTCTGTGAATATGTCTAAACACCAGATGGGCAAACGGGTAGGTTTGTGTTGTAACTGTGATGATTTAGGGATAGAAGTGGGTCAAAGCTTGAAGGGAGGGGTAATGTCCCTTAATGGAAACAACTAATACAGTTGGATAAAACCAATAAGCCGGAGAAGAAATTGCGTGCTAAAAGTTTGACTGTATTTTCTCATAATATCAACTACTTTAATTAAAGATTTGACTTCTCCATACAAACTCTATGTCAATTAAATAGACTGAAGAATTGCTTTATAGACTGATTTTGAAATCTGTCTTGGACGTCCATGTTAAACCGTGGGACCAATTATCAAGGCTTTTGTGTCACGACTACACTCCCTAGGTTTAAGTTGCTAATTCATAAAGGTTACAGAGATGCCTCTAAACCAGACCAGTGTTATCTAGATAAAACACGTTGGAGGAGCACACAGCTATAGCAGTAATATTTTTCCCCTACAGCAGCAATATTTTTCACCTATCTGAACAATTGCTGCATTTATTCACATAGCAGATGGCCCAGATAGGACTTGAAGAACTGAGCTAAAATAACAAGTGCAGCTTTATCAGTAGTGGAAAACCTGTATTTAGAAATGTGTAAGTAAGGTGTATGGGGAGCCAAATGGGCCAGTGAGATATTGAGAGGCTGGGAATAGAGAGGTGTGCTGGGAGGAAGAAATTGGGCTTTAGAGAAAGAGAGGAGATGAAGCTGGGAGGGATGGACTTGACTGGAGGGATTTTGAAGGAAGACAGGGGGAAGGAGACAAATGAATGGGTTTTGAAGATGGTGGGGAGGCTTCAGCCAGTTCTGTATAATGCCACAGGTGCCTCTTGCCTCCTCAGTACCATGCAACCTATCACCCAACCAAATGGTTTTGTAGGACCTTGTCTCTGTCCTCACAGCAGGGTAGCTAGGTCCTTCCTAGGCTGCTGATGTGTCAGCAGGTTTGGGGACAGGGTGAGGCAGATGGAGACCAGGGTAGCACTGAAGCTTGGTGCTCCTCCTTTTTTGCAAGAATGTCGAGATCTCTCACTAGGAGAGGAGACGAAGAAGTGTCCCATGTCCCTCACACCCCTCAGCTTCCAGTGACAACTGCAAGTTTGTCTCTGTGCAGGTCTCTGTATGACAGAGAGAGAAATGACCTTTTTGAGTAGCATGTGCTGCCCAAACAGATGTTTCTCCCTTTCCCCTAAAGAAAGCAAAGGAAAAACAGTGGCCTCAGTGGGGCCATCTTCTACCACTATCTGTCAGTGAACCTAGGTTATTGCCTGATTGTCTCTTCCTAAGGTCAATCTCACAAAAAAGTTTTTGTGTTTAGGTCTTGATCCTTTGGTGGAACATAAGTACAAATGGTGCTGTTGAGCTAAGTGAATATATTAAGAGACACACACACACACGCAAAACCCAAACAAAAAACCTGCCAAGTACATGAAAAGCAATGGATATATAAACAAATCTTGGTTGACTTAGAGGTGACGTTGAAAAAAAGATCAAATGGAGAAGTATTGGTTTCTTCTAGCTAGGTATGAGACATCTGGTAACTAAACTAAACCAACTTCCTAACATTAGTTTCTTCAGAAAGAACTGCTTCAGAAAGAGGTGAGGAGCTCTTCTAACACTGATGTCCTTGCTAATCTGGCTGTAGTTAGAAGTGAGAACTACAGTCCAGAAAGGCATTTTTCCTCCTTCCCGTGAGGATTCTTTTTTTAAGATGGCAGTTGTTGCTGAATGGAGGCTCACAGCTTAGAAAATTATCACCTGGGAACAACAGATTTGAGAAGCTTTTTCACTGTTTAAAGTGCATGAGGGAGAGCTTTTCTATGTTCGTGTTTCCTTTTACAAAAACTGTCACCAAAGATGTCACAAAAATTGAGCAAGCAGTGCACACGGGCCAGGCCATCCTAAAGCTTACTTTATTTGTGTTACCATTTTCCTCTGTCCATGTGACTGTTGAAATCCATCTGCTATATCTTGTCTTCCAGGCCAGGCTGGAGGTTCAGGTGCTGGAGTTTTGCTCCTCACTAACTGCAACATTAGGATCAGCAGTACATCTTAGTCAACGAAGGTGAGGGATGAGTTTCTGCAATACTCTTCTGCATACTTTCTAAAGCCAAGAGCATAACAGCATAGGTGTTGATAGGCTTTGAGATCTATCATACTGAGCGTGTAAGTAATACAGATAAAATAACCATGTTGAGGAAGTTGCATTGTAAAAGTTAAGACACTTGAAAGCACTTAGCCAGCCTAACTTATCTGGCATTATAGTGGAAGCCTCCAACAGTATCATAACTCTCATATGTATTTAATTTTAACATGCACTGTGCACTACCATGCAGAGGGAAAAAGAGCAGCTGGAGGAGTGAGACAATCACAGACGCATCCCACTGATTTTTCCTAGTGTGAAGCTTACTTTTGCTCCTCCTGGATTTCCATTCCTCTAAGGCAAAGATTATGTTGACTGCAAGCAGCAATGCTGGACATTACGGAAACATTTAGCCATACTGCCTGCTTTCTCTTCCACACACCTTACTCTGCTAAGTCTGTCTCTTAAAAATATAACACCTTTCTCACAGAAATATATGGAGGGAACTTGCAAGTGACTTCACTCATGCTCAAGCAAGTGGGAGAAGGAGCCACAGATGTCATTGTGCTGACACTGCCCAAAGCTGAAGGAGACTCTCCCAGCACTGAAAATTAGCATGTTCAGACAAGCAGTGCAGGGGTGATCCTTCACTCCAGCAAGGATCTCTGTATTGGCAGATGCAAGTGAGGTAGTTTCAGCATGTGGGCGTCAAACAAAACCTAAAGTATACGGTGGATTTAGTGAGTTTCAATTTGTTAGCTTTACAGACCTGAGTTTGCAAACAGTTTGGATAATTCTGTGACCCAAAAGAGAAGCCAGCTGTTCCCAGGCTTCACTTTCAGTCACTTCCTCCTACTCTCTTAAAATAAGAAAGGAAAAAAAAGCACATTTAAAAAACCCAATCCTGCTTCCTGTCATCAGAGGCTGCAACTGTCACTCTGATTTGCTTGAAAAGGGCAGTGTCCCTGTTCCCGAAGGATCAAAAGGCAAATGGCTACTGCCCAGCAGGGACAGCTGAACACTGCAGCAGAGGTATGTGGTGTGGTGTCCCAAAGATTCAAATGGCTTCCCCTTCCCAGCTCTTCTCTGGAGCCTGCCCACCAGTCCCACTGGGAATATCAGGTAAAGCTCCCACCTGATAAAGCTCTACCTTACGAGGAGAACTGTCGTTTGTTGCAATGGGGAGTAAGGCCAAAGCAGTCGAACATCTAAGCAGGTGCAAATGGCTATGAACAAAAATCTCTGCAAGTAGCATTGATTCTGTTTTTCTACTCTGCATCTCAAAGCTCTTTACCAGTTGTCCTCCACATGTGCCTCTGAGACAGGTAAAGGGCTATTCCACCATGCCATGTCTCCTGAGTTGATGATTAGACCAAATAGTTAAGGAGTGCTGCATGTAAAATATAGTGCTGTCAGGGTCTTGTGGGCCTGATACAACCATAGCGCATATTGAAGTGAAAGTAGAGAAAAAAGCCATCAGGCTGAATTTTGAAATGGTACCTAAAAGGTTACCTTCAGTCTGAGCACATCTTCCTTTTCATGCTCATCTCCTCAGCAAAGCTGCACCTCAATGTATAGACCTCACCCCTTCTTTTTGCCATTGCAATGTGATGGAAGCTGCTTGCGTTATGAATCTCAACTAAGAAACCATGGCACTAGGAATGTTTTTGAGCAATTCTGGGGGTAAACCTGCTTGAAAATGCACAGGACAGAAATAGGGTCTGTTGCAGGACTAGGGCCATTGTATCTGGACTTCACCCGAGCTTATTTCTGAATGCTAAATCACACTCAGCCAAAAAAGAGATGCAGCTCAGGATCCTTTATAATCCTTTGGCTGGATTGCTACTGTATAGACAGTAATGAACTCTCAAGGCAGCCATTTATTCTGCTAAAACACCTTTTCACATCACTCTGGCAGAATATTATACCTTTATATTAGTTGCAAATTATTTTTACACTCACTTAGCAATCCTGCAACAATTCAAAGGGAACTTACAAATGAGAACCTGCATGTTCTGCATACTGAAGGAATGTAATATTCATTATAAATTTATTTTCCAGCTCAGCATTAACCTCACAGAAGCCGGTTTGCTTCTGGATACACATTTTAAAAGTATTCAAGGGACCCAGTGACTTCAAGCACAAGTTTTAAAGCAATTGTGGTCTAAAGGAGAATATGATCACACTGTCCATAAAAGGTGGCTGTATATCTTTCCACCATTCAGCAGCTTGTTGTAGGAGTGCCTTGCTCTTCTGTAAGTGTTAAGTGCCATGCTGCTGATGTACTCAGCCATTGACAGTACTCCGGCATAGAGGATCCCCTGAGCTTTGAAGGTCAGTCTCTGGCTACCCCATGGGCCTCAATTTCCAATCTGATATCTGTATAGACAACCTGCCTTTGTATCAGCTCCCCAAAAACCAACTGAGATACATCCAGCGAAACTTGCTAGTACAAGGCCACTTATGAATATGGTACTCCAAGCACACAGGAAGACCTTTCCCTTTCTTGGAAAGTCTGGTAACTGATTCCTCAAGCTCCACAAAAGATGAGTGACACTGCTGTCCTCTCAAAAATTACCCGAGTGGGGAGCTGCAGGAACACAAATGGCTGTGGATGGTCTGCCTGCCTGACAAAATGAGAGCTCAACCCAATGCATGGTCATCTATCCTACAGGATTTATTTAGTTTTTCACTGTATGAGCTCTTTGTTTCCTATTTGCTTTGATCTGTACCCGTTGACTACAAAAGGCCAATTTTTCCTGCCTCAAAGGTGAAATCACCTAACTAAAAGGTTACGTCAGACCTGGGTGTTTCCACAACAAAAGAAACACCTGTATGCTTCACTTCACCAGGAAAGAAAGGGAAAATCATCAATCAGACTGGATACTGGAGTGGTCAATCAACGGATAAGTCAGCTGCCCAATCGGTTATCCTCTTGAAGCAGCCAACCACTTTTGTAGAAAGAGGACCATATGTGTTTTCTTCTGACATCAAGCTGGTAGATACTTGTAAAAGCTTCAAGAGACTCTGGGGAAAACAGTGTGGACTTTTCAAATGCACCTTGAAAGCACAGCAAATCTGTGAAAAATTTATTTTCAGCTTTTGTTCAAAAAGTGAAGGGAAGAAATGCACTAGGATTTGACAACTTGTAAAGAAAAAAAAAATCCAATTCAATTTTGTCTTGTGACTTAGAAATGCTCAAAACAGTCCTTGGTTTTCCTCCAGATTCAACCTCACACGTGGGTGTGGGTATGAATTTCCTGCAGCTTCAGTCACTGTGTACCTAAATGTACCTGGAATTTCCTTTGCACTGAGGCACAGTAGCACTGCTCCTGTAATTGTATAGAGCCTTGAAGGCCATTTCACACTACCTGTGGGGTGCAATCAGGATGTGAGGGCTTTGAATCATGAGCCCTGGTGAGTTTTGTCTGCCAAGGTGTAAGCAATCCTTGACTTTCCACCCACCCCTAATTAGCACTCTGAGGTAATACACTGGACTGTGGTGTAGGCATGTGTGCCTTTCTCACCCCACCACGTGAGCAGCATCTTCTGGCTGAGAAGCAGAGTGGACAGCTGGGAGCAGTAACAGTTTGATCTGCTTCAGATAAAGATGTCAGAGCTCATGACTTGGAGTGCTGAGTAGTATTATGAGGAGTATTCTGAGGAGTGACTCAGAATCAGCCCTATTCATTATTCAGCTCCAGGTTTCGTGCCCAGTTATTTTATGACATGCTGTTTGAGGACCCAGAGCCCTACAGAGGGACTGGATAAAAGAAAAGCCAACAAGCTCTTTACAGAGATGCTACTTAGGTAAATTTGTGAACATTAGAAAGGCTGAAAGGTGCTATGTCAGTGTCTTGTAGACACATGCTGTCAAAAGTCTTGGGCAAAACTTCTCATGGTATGAACAGCAATTACTATTATGAGGGAGGGAACCTGTTTGTGTCAGGGATGGGGAAAGCTCTTACCACAAAGCTCCAAGGAAACTTAGCTGCCCTGTGAGAAAAAAAGCATACAATAGTCCCCAAACCTGAAAAGGCTCCACTGTTGTTTCTGAATGTTTATGAAGAAAGACATAGAGTCAGAATAAACAAAGCTGAAATAAAGGAAGGCTCTTCAGACTCCCTGGTCTGAACAGAGTGTTCATTTTACTTAACCATTCTTAGCTGTCATGTAATGGGTTCCTTTCTCTTTTGGTTCTTCTTCAACACTTTTAGAGTGACAGTTTTGCTTGCATGTTTTTCCAATTTGGAGCTTGAAGGCCATGTGCAGGCGAGTCATTACAACAAATATGGTGATGCTGATGCCATGCCTTACAGCTACAGACAGATTCTGATGCTGCAATGAGCTAAGCCAGATGATGATGTTATCATCCCCAAAGTGCTCACCATCACCTCTGGGAAAATCAGTGAGGCTGATTTACACACTTCATGTGTCTTGGGTTTGTGTTATGCCAGCTGTTTTTGTCTACAGCACATTGGGGAACCAGTCTGCCAGCAGAATTTCACAGGTGACAGCTTCCATCAGGGTGATGCTGACACTTTCACCTGCACAGCTGGCTCAGAAGAGGGTGCCTAAACCAAACAAATTATTAAGGGAATTTCTGATCCAGAGTGTAAAGTCCAAATCCACTATTCAGGCACTTAATTCACAATGACAAAAATCTCTAAGGATCTAAGTCTGTTGCAGAGTATGATGCTATTTAATTCCATTCTTAAATTGAAAAATACCCCTTTTTGTGTTTGCTCACCCATGGATAGCCCAAAGCACTTAAAAGTGAGAAGCAGATTTCTCCAAGGATTACTGTCCCAAGGTCTTGCCCTCTGCCTAGGTTGTGTTCCCAGATCTTGATAGTTCACAGATAAAAGTTCCCTGATCTTTGTACTCTACAGATATTTTGTATGTCTAAAAGCTTAGCATTTAGACTCATTCTCATGCTCTGAAAGATAGGATTGAATTGTCTTCCTTTTGTTCCATTCAGTTCCCAGGTTTGTCTTGTGTTTCCCTATCATTTCCTTTAGGTTACAGAGATGTCTCAGAGAAACAGTGCAGAAAGAAGGCAAAGGAAGGGACTAATTTGACAAGACTTGTCCTACCAAGACAGACTACTTACACATTTCAATTAATTTCTTAAGGCTTTACCCCAGTAAAGGAGCAGTATCTCAAGAAATTTAAGACAACCGAGCCGTGTCTGGTGACTCCTATAGAGCAGACAGTGACCAATCCCATAAACGTGCAGTAAGGTCATTCTGTACTAGTTACCACTGCCTATGTTGATTCATAAATCTTTGTCTATATTTTTGATTTCCCTTTCAGGTTATCGTCATTCTTCAGAAGCAGTGGAACCTTCTAACAATTACATATGGGGACCCAGCCAGGAAATAAAAAGGATCCGTTACAGCCTAGCTTTAGGAGGTAGATACTTTTATGTTTGTAGGACTCAACCAATATTTTTAGAGTCTTGATCACATAACACATTTTCTTTAACTTGATTTCCTCTGTCCACTTCAGACCTTTGCCTGAGCAGCCTTTTGAATAAATTCAGCCTTTGGATGTGGGGTTGACATAGCTCCCATTTTTCATGATTGAACCTTGTTTTAGTACTTTTTAATTTATCTTATGATCCAGCTGTATAAGTACAGTTTTTTATCTATTTGCCCAAATCCTTTTCTGTTCATGAATTCACTTTTGTGTAGTTTACTTTCTCTTCTGTAAAAGCAGCCAAAGAAGAAAATAGCTAGGTTCAAATCAGAGATTTGATCTACAGAGTCACTGCAATTCCTTGTTGTTGGTTTTTAGCATCTGATGAAATCTTTTAAAAATGTCCAGTTACAGCTCTGGATGTCAGAGAAAACAGTACCTCAACAAAAGATTCCTTCCTATTCTCAGTTTATGTCTCTGCTTTATTTAGCAGAACAGTCCAAGATTTCTGGTGATAACTACTTGTTTATTACAAAAGAGTGAATAATTTACAATGAGTAACTTATTCCATGAGTTTTTACCACTCTGAGCAGAATGTCTGCTGGCACAACGTGATTTCCACAAGTGCACTTTGTATTTTAATATATTTTATTATTCATGGCTGGTTGACCCATGACTAGTTTTTTATTTCCAATGAGCTTTGTAAATACGATTAACCTGAACAGGAACTGAGGTGAGAGGCTGCAATGAGAATATAAGCTGTNGTATATTTTTTATGTATGTATCTATAAGTCTTTGTGTATGTTCAGATGTATGTAAATATATATATTTGTATATATAAAAATATATATATACATATACATTGATATATATCTCTATGAGAAGTATGAATGCTTAAACTAGAATATGTTTTTTGCCAACACAACTGAATATATAAATGCCTGGTCAAATAGAATTTTTT